>JAQZBX010043823.1:0-15883 GCA_029593785.1 Cabassous unicinctus | reverse complement strand
GCAAAGACAAGCCATCCTTGCTATGCCCTGCCCAGATTTCCTGGTTCACAGAATCTGTGAGCTTATGGAACAGAGGAGGAAAGTGAAACTCAGAAAGATTAAGTAATTTGCCCGAGGTTATTTAGTGTCAAGGACGGTTCTAAAAGCTATAATCAGCCTTCGTAGCAGCCCTGTGAGGTATAAAACACTTGGATAAATCATATTTTATGGATGATGAAACTGACATATGGAGGGATAACGTTGCAAACCCAAGGTCACGTAGCTGATAATAAAAGGATATTTGATCCCAGGTTTCAGGGTTTTACAGACTGCTGTTAACCCCTACTCTGTGTTACCTCTTGAAGGGATAAGCTTAGAATCTAATTATATGCTGGAAAAAATATAACTCCATATTTTTAATGGGGGTGTGTATTCCATTTTATGGGTAGTTCATAATTTCTTAAGCAGGCCTTCTAATTTAAGCATGAGATAATTTCTTTTTTAGTTTCAATTTTTAAAAATTTGTAATGAACCCTAAATCATGCAAAGTGATGTATGATAAAATGCATACATCACTTTGCATGATTTAGATCTTATGTTGAGTTCTGAGTTCTTACCTGATTTAAGGCCTGTGGCCATCTGGCAATTTGATGTAATTATGAATTCCAAAAATATAATTGGATCATGCTTGTAAACTGATCTGTTAATCTGGCCATGATTAAATTATGATTAGGGCATTGACTGGGCCACGTCAGTAGGGTGTTGAGCCCCACCCCTTGGTGGGTGGGGAATCAAATATAAAAGGCAAGGCAAGAACAGAGTTGAAGCAGTTTTTTTTTTTAAAGATTTATTTATTTATTTATTTATTTATCCTCCCCTTGCTGCTTGTGTTTGCTGTGTCCATTTGCTGTGTGTTTTTTCTGTGTCTGCTTATCTCCCCCTTGCTGTGAGGTCTTGCTGCATCAGCCCACCGCGCCACGCAGGCCGGCCTGCCCTCACAAGGAGGCCCCGGGAAGCGAACCCGGGGCCTCCCATATGGTAAACCGGAGCTCTATCGATTGAGCCACACCCACTTCCCTGAAGCAGTTTTTGAGAAGCAGTTTTGATATTGGAGAGAAGGCCCCAGGAGAAGAGAAGTGAGCCATTTGCCTGATTGTCTACAGCTGACCTTATGAAGGAACCAAAGGTGCTAAGCCCGGAGAGAAACACAGCCCCGGGAAGAGAGGAACCCAAGAAGCCTGAACCCTGGCAAACGTCGGCAGCTGTCTTGCTCCAACACGTGACAATAGACTGTGGTGAGAAAAGAAACTTAACGCTTTATGGCCTGGTATCTGTGGACTTCTACCCCAAATAAATACCCTTTATAAAGACCAACCCATTTTTGGTATTTCACATTAGCACCCCTTTGGCTGACTAATACAAGGCCCTAGCTAGCCATTAAGTGGATTCCAAGAAATTGATTCTTAGTTCTCTTTGCAGCTTGGAGAATTTTTAATAATACTAAAAAAAAGCTATACTCAACTGTCAGTGTATTTTAGAAATTGGCTGCAGTCTGTGTAAAATATTTAGTTGATATCTGAGGACTAATATAATACATAAAACCACAAGGTGGCAGCAATGAAACATTTTTTTCTCTTCAGGGACTTTTATGCATTTCAAACCTAGTGAATGTGGGGAAACTAATTTTTTGCAGAATTGGAGAGAAGACATATTTCATTAGAATAAATCCCAATACAGAAGGCTCCAAGGTTTGCTATAGGTAATTCATGAGCAGTTTTAACTTACTGAGAGCATATGACTATTGTACAGGCCTATGAAAACTTACATAGAATTTTTTCCAAACCTTTTACCACCATTGACCCACCTCCTGAACAGACCTACACAAAGTGTGGCCTTATGTTATAAAGGTGAAAGCCATTATACTTGAAAAGGTAAGAAGGGATATGAATCACAGAAAAATCTGTTTTTATTTGCCTTTTGTATATAGTCAGATAGCTACACATAAACTGTCATTTTCATAGTCACCCACTCTTTCTTAGACCCAACCCATCTCAATGTATTCTAATCTAGCTAAAAGACAAAACCTATACTGATACTTTGGTTACACAGGTACCAATGACTTGTGTGCCTAACACTGATCTAAGGCCATATTTGGTCTCTACAACAATACTGAAAGGTACCTACTATTGTTACTGGCCCCATTTTATGGAGAAGAAACTCAATGTACAAACTTCTGGGACCATTAGATGCTGAAAGAGGTGATCAATTCATGACCAACAGAACTGTCTGTTGCTTTTAATGGCTACCTCAGAAAAGAGTTCTATATTAACAATGTGATTTTCATATGTAGATAGATGACCTATAAAAACATGAGTGCCCCAATTACAACTGCAACCATCCTGGGCAAAGAAGTGGTAATGTTTATCAACTTCATACTATACAAAGTCTGAGCTCACCGGCCGTGGTTTTAGCAGGAGTGCTAGAAGTGCTGGAGCCAGGAGATCTGGAAGTAGAGGGGCAGGGAAGACCCTGGATGTGTATTGTCTGTTTTAGGGAATGAGAAGAAAAGATAGCTAAAAAGAAAGATTCATTATTGAGTAAAATGGGAGGGTTTCTGGGACTATCCATCATTGATCAGATCAAATTCCATGAGCAGTTGGCTTGGGATCTTTACTAAAACAAGCTGAACACAACTTTCTATCAATCTTATTTGTTATCTCTTGACTGAGCCACATGCTGCTGTAGTCTGAGTTGTGTGAGTCCCAAATGGCCACAAGGTGGGGCAAGATGGTATTGGGCGAGATATGTCCACAAGCTTTCTTGAGGAACATTTCTGTGTTTTAACATCTGAATCCTCTGTGTGACTGTGTGAGTGTATTTGTAGTTTAGTGCTTGTTGTTGTGGATTAAAACCAAAACCTCAGACACTGACCTTGTAAACACCTTTGTCATATGGTACCATGTGATACATCATATGTCACCATCTAACCAGAAATGACACATTCAAATGCTGAGAGGGTCCAGGCAGGTGAAGCCAACCTGGGCAGAGAGTGGGGATCTGTGGCCAGATGCCTGTATTGAGGTCACATCTGCCTTAGATCCAGCCCTTCGATGCCAAGTGGCCACACTAGTGTGTTCTCTTTTGCAAGGGAATCCAGAAATCCAGATTTTTGTGAAAAATCTGATTTTTAAATATTGATTCAAATGTTTGCAGGCCAAACAAAACAACATGAAATAAAACAAGAAATTGCAGGCCAAACAAAACATGTCCCATGGACTAACGTTATATAAATAAAGCTATATATGATCTATATAAAATAACACAATAGCCACCCCAACTCCTTTTGTTCATATAATGACCAGCATATTGTTAACTACAAGGAAGATTTTTGCAGTTTTATTTCACTTATTCATTCATTCATTCCTTCAACAAGCCTGTGTTAAGGGCCTCCTTGTGCCAGGCCTTGTACTAAGAATAAAGATTGTATATTTATGCTCCATCTTGTATGTCTGTATATTCTTGTTTCTGTTGTCTCTGACTGGATTTTAAATTCTCAGTCATCAGGGACCATAGCTCTTTAGCTTTAAACGTGGTTTGGATCCTAATTTGGTATCATGGGAATAGCAGGCCCTTAATGATGATGTTGATTGCTTCACTTACTATTTTGTGTCATTCAAAAGATATCCACTTACAGGATTACTACTCAAAAATCAGTTATGTTTCTACACACTAGTAATGCACAATCTGAGGAGGAAGTCAGGGAAAAAATTCCATTTACAATAGTGACTAAAACAATCAAATATTTAGGAATAAACTTAACCAAGGACATAAAGGACTTATATTCAGAAAACTACCAAACACTGCTAAAAGAAACTGAAGAAAGACTTAAATAAATGGAAGGCATTCTGTGTTCATGGATTGGAAGACTAAATATCGTTAAGATGTCAGTTCTACCCGAACTGATTTACAGATTCAACACAATCCCAATAAAAATCCCAACAGCCTTTTTTGCAGAAATGGAAAAGCCAGTTATCAAATGTATTTGGAAGGGTAAGGGGCCCTGAATAGCCAAAAATGTCTTAGAGAAGAAGAATGAAGTCGCAGGACTTTTACTTCCTGATTTTAAAGCATTTTACTTAGCTACAGTGGTAAAAACAGCATGGTACTGGCATAAAGACAGACACATTGACCAATGGAACCGAACTGAGAACTCACAAATAGACCCTCACATATACAGTCAAGTGATTTTTGACAAAGCTGTTAAGCCCACCCAGCTGGGCCAGAACCATCTATTCAACAAACGGTGCTGGGAGAACTGGATGGCCATATCCAAAAGAAAGAAAGAGGACCCATATTTCACACCTTACATAAAAATTAACTCAAAATGGATCAAGGAACTAAATGTTAAAGCAACAACCATAAAACTCCTAGAAGGAAATGTAGGAAAACATCTTTAAGATCTTTTGGTAGGTGGTAGTTTCTTAAACCTTACACCCAAAGCACGAGCAACAAAAGAAAAAATAGATAAATAGGACCTCTTCAAAATTCAACACTTTTGCACCTCAAAGCACTTTGTCAAAAGGGTGAAAAAGCAGCCGATTGAATGGGAGAAAATATTTGGCAGTCACATGTCTGATAAGAATTTAATATCCATGATATATAAAGAGCTCACACAACTCAACAATAAAAATACAAACTACCCAATTAATAAATGGGCAAAAGATTGAAACGACCAAATCCAAAGAAGAAATACAAATGGCAAAGAAACACATGAAAAAACATTCAACATTACTAGCGATTAGGGATATGCAAATCAAAACTGCAATGAGATATCATTTTACACCTATTAGACTGGCCATTATTAAAATGTTGGAAAACTAAATGTTGAAGAGGATATGGAGAGAGAGGAGCGCTTATTCACTGTTGGTGGGAATGTAGAATGGTCCAGCCCCTGTGGAGGACTGTTTGGCAGTTCCTAAGGAAGTTGAATATATACTTGCCATGTGACCCAGAAATACCATTACTAGGTGACACAAAGAGACATCTGCACACTGATGTTCATAGTGGCGTTATTCACTATAGCCAAAAGTTGGAAACAACTCAGGTGTCCATCAACTGATGAATGGATAAACAAATGGTGGTATATACACACAATGGAATATGCAGTGGTAAGAAGAAATGAAATCGTGAAGCATATGACAACATGGATGAACCTGGAGGACATTATGTTGAGTGAAGCAAGACAGACACAAAAGGACAAATACTGTATGATTGTGCTATTATGAACTAAATATATTATGTAAACTCATGGAATTAATAATTAGAATATAGGTCACCAAAAAATAGAATGAGGGTAGAGAACGGAAAGCTGATGGTTAATCTGTGTAGAATTGGTTAAAAGATTGTTTGTAAATCTTTGGAAATGAATGGAGATGTTGAGAGCACATCATGCTGTTTGTGACTAGCAGAGCTATTATATGGGTATGACAGTGGTTGAAAGGGAAAGTCTAAGGTCATATTACTAGAAGGAAAGCTAAAAAATGTAACATGGGACTGTATAACTTAGTGAAACCTCATGTAAAATATGAATATGGGTGATATTGCATATATAAAACTTTTTACAATTTAGAAATACAAATAAACTAGAAAGAAGGAAATAGAATGGCAGCTATGTATGACAGGGGAAGCACAGAGACTGAGAGGTGATGAGTTTTGTTTATTTGTTTGGTTTGTTTTTGTTTTTTAGTATTAATATTATTATTACTGGATTAATGAAAATGCTCTAAAAATGATTGGAGTGATGAATGCATACTATGTGATTATACTAAATACCATTGATTGTACACTTTGGATGGATTTATACTTTATTAATATGTATCAATAAAATTTATTTTATATTAAAAAAAGACATCCACTATGCCTCTCTTTTGATGAAAGAGGCAGGAAGACCTTTTTATTTTTGTGGACCAACTGAGTAGGACAAAAGAAATACATTCATTCTCCCATCCATTCTTGTTACAAGAATTAAAACCTCATCAGAAGGTGTGGCTTTTAATGTGACAATGGTGAAAATGTCAGCGCTTCAGACTCATTTCTAACTTCCTGTTAGGCATCTCCACATGGTCCTCTGATGTCATCACAAACTTTGCTGCCCAAAGTATATATGCTCACACCCTCCCTACCTCCTTTAGTCCTTATCTCAGTTGGGGATCTGAGTGGGAGTGACCATTTGTCCCCCACCCCCACCCTCAACCAGCCAATGTGAGTCACAGAATTAGGAAGGAGCACTAGGTATAACACACTTCAATATCAGGCTGATGGAAGAGACCTGGCTTTGCAATGCAACAAAAGGTCTGAGAAAGACCCAAACTGTGCCTTAGCCCCTAAGACTGGAAAGTCAGATACAAGCACTCATTTTCAATATTGACTTTATGACAGCATATTTGTCAAGGCAAGAGATTAGAACATATTTTATTTAGCAGTTGTGTTCGCTTGATTTATAACTTTCCATTACTTAGATATATGGAATGTGGGACTTTGTTTGTACTCTTGTCCCAGTCCCTGCAAATGGTAAATAAGATCAAAGTCATGCTAGCTGCAGAGATGACAATTTCCTGTGTGGATCCTGTGGCACTGTGATAGTAGATTCAGGCTTGTTGTGAGAGATGTCTGAGGTTTTCTTTTTCAGATTCTATGGGATAACCGGAGAAAAATAAAAGCAGACTACAATAGAAGTAGGATTGCCCAGCAGCCTTTCTCTCTGTTCCCTCTTAATGAGCAGGGGTGTGAGGATGACAAGGATGGATTCACAAATGGAATCTGAGACTTTGAACATGTACATGACCCAAGAAAAGATTTGGGACTTGCTTATTTGTGAGAGAAGCGCAGCAGCCTAGCAAACTGAGAGCTTTGGGAGGTGGGACTGGATATAAAAGAACTGGAGTTAGTGGGGAGAAAGAAGTAGCATGAAGCAGGCACAAACAGGATGCTTTTCTGACCCAGGGAAGTTCCCTATGGTCACATCCAGAAGGTTTAGGCAGTGAGGCCGGTGCTTTCTCAAGGTACAAAGAATGAAAAAGCTGGAGAGATAGAGCGTGGGTGTGAGTGTCGCCTACTTGAGTTTCCATCCCCATATCCCACATCTGTACTGTGGGTTTTATTTGTGGTCAAGAACTGCTTGAACCTTGCTCTGTGTGTGTGTTTCTTAGACAAGGTGCCAACCAGCGAGGGAATAGAGTAGTACTGCAATCTCCACTCCCTCAAGAGCAGGCATTGGAGGCTCATCCCAAAGAAGAGTGACAGATCCATACCACAGGTCGAAAGATGAGAAGCCAACCTCTTTTTTGTCTATGTGTCTCCAGAATGAGTGCATGCTCCCCCAATTCAGGATGCATGGTGATCTACTGGAGTAGAGAGAAAAATACAAGTTCTATTTAAAAATTTTCCCTCTAAAATTTCTTTTTTTTTTTGTTATGATATATGTTATATCAATAATTAAATATATACATACATATAAATACATACATGTATATAGTGTGCTCTAAATGTTTTACTGATGGCGTGGACAATCAAACATTTGAAGACCACAGTACTACTAGATAAAGTTCTATCTCCTTGGCATGGCCTACAAGGAGTCCTGGCATGTTCAGGCCCAGGCACCACGCTTCGGCTCACAGCTCACCATGCCCCGAGGGCCTTTCATGCTGGAGCCATACCAAACTGCATACAGTTCTGGCACACATCAATCTTTTCTCTCTGCAGTGCTTTGTGCCAGGCAGTCCATCCCACTTAAAATGTTTTCTACCATTGCACCTGCATGAAAGAAAAACCGACATCCTGCTCTACCTTCACTGCAAGTGATAAGTAAGTATGGCCATTATGCCCCACTGTCAGAAAAGTGAAGTACTTTGGTAAACAAAAACAACTACAAGATAAACAGAGTCATTCTTTTCAGCGCTCATCTCTAAAGTAAATGAAATCTTGGTACCTTGAGCCCTCTTCCATAATGAAAGCAACTTTATCCTGGACTTTGGGGTCTTACGTGGTGGTGTTCCTTGGAAATACTCTTTTGAGAGTTCTCAGGTGAAAACTGTAAGGAAGTAAGAAAATCAGGTTTGGAGAGGAGGGAAAAGCTAAGGAAAGGTGTGATTTCTGCTAACTGCTAATGTCAGCCTGCTGCCAGGGGAGTGTGAAGGGCATTGCAAAGTTATCCCAGCTTTTAGGCCAGGGGTCATGCTTTTGTACATCTCTATCAGTCAGCCCTTGACTGTGGTTGTTCCCAGAGGGTCGGAGGCAAACCCTTCCAGGCATTTCTGGGTTAGGGAGCTCCCTCAGCTTAGGGCAATTCTCTAAAAAGGATGCGGCTGTGCATTTTGGCGGCCAGCACTCAGCAAGCTGGGGAATTGGGTGCACCAACCCCATCTACTACATTTTGCCACGTTATCTACAAATATGTAATAGAAGTGATAATCACATGAGAAAACTGCTCTTCATGGAATACTCCATGAACTCACTAATTGTAAATGTGGTAAATTTTGTAATCTTGTGGGTTTTTTCCCCTTTAAATACCGGTTATATTTTTGGTTAGTGAGTCCTTCTAAAACCTGACTTTTTTTCCTAAATATTTCAGTCTCTAAGTCTTGCTTTCGAACCTGCACAATTCCTTTTCATTCTTAAAACTTAGCTCAGATGCCAGTTTCTCTTGGAAGCCCCCACCCCCATCCTTCTAAAGCTGGGATGCTTTCTCACTACTCAGTCCTCATAAAATCCCATATAATCTATTATTATTGTACTGTAACAAAAATCTCGTTATGTGAATCAGTCAAGGGTTGTTAAAAACAAACAAACACACACACACGCAAAAACGGAAGCCACTCCATGCTTTGTGGGCAGAAAGGGATTAGGATAGGAATTAGGGGTTTACTTGACTATTGGAAGAGCTGGGGGAGTAAGGAAGCCCAGGCAAGCCACATGGAGGAGAGGGAAGATCTCCTCCTGAAGTACCGATACAGCAGCAGGTCCTCAGAAGTTCACCACGAAGCTCACGAGTTGCTTCAAGAGAATATAGCTCCTCTTTCTCTTCTATCTTCCAAATCTCAAGTGAGTTTCTCTTATATTGGCAACTCCATGTCCCAGGGAAGGGGGTCTCTCATGATAGATTATGAGCTTCTCACAAGCTGGAGAATGTATTATTCATCTTTATGTTCCTAGTGCCTAGTGCAGTTCCTGGAAATTGGAGGTGCTCGATAAGTGTACATGAAGTGCCTGAATAAGTGAATGAGGAGGGCAGACGAGCTCCTGGAAACCAGATGATCCTGGTTTTATTATAAATGATGCTATGAGAGATCAATTGTCAATCTCCAGACAATCCTTATATTTGATAACATATGGTATAGATAATGGTAATTCTGGATGATCTCTTTCCTGGGCTCACCAGAATGGTCCCATTTCTGAAATGTAAAGTCATAGTAGGGAGCCTGTGCAATTCAGCGCCCTGAAGCTGGTGAGGCAGGGTAGGTTGGAGAGCCAATCTCTGCAATATGACTTTCCCTTCACCTAAATTCCTTTCAGTGCCCAGGAACCCTGTGCATACTAAGTGAGCTCCCGCTGGGTGGCACTCTTGCTTATTCAGTGTAGTAGGTTACTGCCTTTCTAGATGAGTGAATTAACTGTAAGGAAGCCAGGAATGGTACAGCTCTTTTGAGCAACTAAAACGTCCCTCAATATAGAATTGTAAAACTGACTTCAGTTGGCGTAAGATACACACATCATTTCAAACAAAAACCAAAGCAAGCATATTTTAATCCAAGTTCAAATTAGAGCTAGTTGATTCCCTAACATCATTGTCTATAATACTTTCACTGCCTCAGAGTTAAGGTATAGCTGGCACTAGAATCTTGTTCTTTAAAGTGTTCACAGGGCTCTTCTCCCAGTTTCCCTGTCCTTGTTCCCCAATGTAAGGTGCGATGATGCAGAAGTATACTGTCTTATTTCTGAATCCTCTGTGGGAATCTTTAACAATATTTTCCTGCTGGGCAAGTAGGTGCTTAAATTTGTTCAGGTTATGGCTAAGAAATAGCAGATCATGACAAACAGAAGCAAACTTTATACAGCATGAATAAAACCCTTACCTTTTTCTTTAAGACTCACAAATTTCTTCCTAACTAAATTAAAGCTTCCCTTATAACTTCTTACAGTTTTTCTTATTACAAGACAGAGAAATTAGCCATCAGAGTGAATTCACCAACATATTCAGATGCCTAGACATCAGCAAAAAATTACAAGCCATACTAGGAAACAGGAAGAGATTGCCCAGGCAAAAGAACAAACCAAATATCCTGAAGAGATACAGGATTTAATACAATTAATCAGTGATAATCACACAACTTTCCTAAACCATGTCAAAGAATTTAAAGAAAATATGACTAAAGAAATAAAGGATATTAAGAAGACACTAGGAGAGCATAAAGAACAATTTGAAGGCCTGCAAAGAAAAGTAACAGAACTTATGGGAATGAAAGACACAATGGATGAGATTAAAAATACATTAGAGGCACATAAGAGCAGATTTAATTGCTTGAAGACAGAATTAGTGGTTTTGAAGACAGACATCTGAACTGGAAAAGACAGGAGAACAGAAAGAGAAGAGAATGTTAAAAACGGAACAGAGTCTCAGGGAATTGAATAACAATGCGAAACGCACAAATATTTGCATTACTGGTGTCCCAGAAGGAGAATGGAAAGGGGTAGAAAGAATATTTGAGGAAATAATGACTGAAAACTCCCTAACTGTTCTTACAAAGAACATAAATACCAATATCCAAGAAAGTCTATGCATTCCAAACAGAATAAATCCAAATAAACCTACCCTGAGACACCTACTATTCATAATGACAAATATCAGAGATAAAGAGAGGATTCTGAAAGTAGCAAGAGAAAAGCAAAGCATCACATACAAGGGAAACTCAAAAAGATTAAGTGCTGACCTCTCATCAGAACCAGGGAGGAGAGAAGAAAGTGGTATGATGTATTTAAGGTACTGAAAGAGAAAAACTGCCAGCCAAGAATTCTGTATCCAGTAACTGTCCTTCAAAAATGAGGGTGAGTTCAGTCTTCACAGACAAACAAAAACTGAGAGAATATGTTACCAAGGACAAGATTTGCAAGAGATACTAAAGGGGGTGCTGCAGCCTGAAAGGAAAAAACAAGGGTGAGAGATTTGGAGAAGAGTTTAGAAATTAAGATTATCAGGAAGGGTAAACTAAAGGATATGAAGACAGATAATAGAATGATGTGACAATAGAGAGCCGAAGGACTAAATGGGTGAAGTAGGCAATGCCTTTACAATAATAGCATTGAATGTTAATGGATTGAACTCCCCAATCAAAAGACCTATACTGAAAGAATGGGTAAAAAAATATGAGCCATGTATGTTATCTACAAGAGACCCACCTCAGATGTAAGGACACAACCAGGTTAAAAGTGAAAGGTTGGAAAAAGGTATTCGATGCACATAGTAACCCAAAAAGAGCTGGAGTAGACCAGATAAATGTAAAATAACATTATAGTATATGAACAATAATTACTCAGTGCAACTGGCAAATTGTTCCTGTGATCAGTATTCTGTAATTTTTTTCATACAAAATAAACACTTGAATTTAATTGAGCGGGGCTGAAGAAGAGATATATTTTTGGATACTTCATTTTTCTTTAACCCTTTCTTATTAATACTCTTTAATTAAAATAATCTATCTAGGTCAATAATGATTTAGCATGACTACTATTGAATAAGATTTTGAGTTTTTCTGCCTCATAAAATTATGAGTTGGCAAATTGTTTCTGCTGTAATTCAATCCAATAAGATGTGAAGAATTCCCAACTAGGAATTTGATTATCTAGAAAGAATTATGGCCTAAATGGAAAGTAAATAACTAAACCAATAATTTACTTAATTCTTAGAGATTATTATGTCCAGTAGTTAGAGCTGTAACATAAAAATTAGAATTATATAATTAATTTCTATTATATTTGAATTATTATTTACATTTATAAATATTTGTTGCTATGCTATTTTTCATAATTGATTATATTAAATCTAACCTGGCCTTGCCCTTTCGTTTAAAATTTGTAGTTTTTTTCAATCCAGTTTTCTATTTATTTTACAATTTTACAATAAAGGACTTTTTAACAGCTAAATTTAAAAAAGCTATTGATTATACACTTTGGATAGATCATACGGTATATGAATATATCTCAATAAAACTGCTTAATAAACAAATAATTGTGCAAGAAAAAAAATTCTCTAAAGAATCCTTGACCATACAATAGAGAAACTACATATTAAATCCTTCAACTCTTGCTGAGAAACCTTATCAAAGATCCTTCATTGGGAAGGAGAACAACACTATTTCCCTAGGGGCCATTTTGAAAAATATGGGGGACATTTTTGATTGTCAGAGGACTGGGAATTCTACTGACATTTAGTGGGTGGGGTTCAGGAATGCTAACCAACCTGCATGAGTAATTTTTCCATTGACCATTCTGAACAATGAGGAATTTTTCCTCCTGAGTGCCAATAGCAGCTCCCATTGAGAAATACTGAGTTAGACTATCAGCCAAGGACATTTTAAAAAACTACTATATCTGGAAAACATACCAAACTCCAACAAATCATATTGTAATATTTTCTCCTCATCTTATTTATAAGTGCAAATGGATTAGAACACATGGATCCCTTGCATTAATAACAGACAAAGGGTTGAGTTGAGTATGAGCACTGGTCAGATACTCAGCATGTGACTGGTTATCAATGTGGCTTATGAAGTAAATTATATTACTGATTTGTTCAGAAAGAATTGCAGAGGGAGCTGAAATAACTGAATTGGATTTGTCAGCTGAAAATAGTTTCAGTTTTCGTGACGCTCCGAAACCATTCTACTGGGGGACAGATTTATTCTCCCTTCTCATCATGCTTTCTGTTTTATATTCTCAAGTAAAGACTGTGACCTCAAGGTTGCCAATGCACTGCTTTTGCTCAATATTGTTCTTCTGTTTGTTCTGAGTGCTGTTTGTTCCAATGCAAATGTGGAGGGCAGGAAGTAACCAAGTCTGTTTTTATCTGTGAGGGCATTTTTCACTGGAAATATAATTATTTTGTTCATTTGAAATTGCCTTTTGATCAAAGAACAAGAGGTATAAAGCAGAGGTTTTTTTGTTGCCTGCAGATGGCAGTGATTATTAACTTGTCATTCTAAATACAAGGTGTCAGTTTTGCCCAGTAGTTCTAAAGAGTTATTCTGATGGCAGGGTTTATTGTGTTCTAATAAAAATTAGTAAGATTAACTTACCACCTTTGGAGGAGAGAGCTGAATTTATATGCTTAACACGATGTCGTTTAAAATATTTAAGTAACCAGACATGCAACATAAAGGCTTTTAAAATTAACATACTTCACCTGATTATGAAAAACATTGCATAGTGATAAAAAGAGTTTAAGAACAAGATTTGATTATTGTGGGCAAAACTCAAAAAATGTATCTTTGAAAATTAGATTCCAAAATATCCTTAAAGTATGATTTTGTTCTCTCTCTTTTGGCTCCAGAACAGGATATAGTGATAACGGTTGATTTTTCCTTGAAGACGTTGGCAAGATCCTGAGAGCAGCCAAAACTGCTGTCCAAATGGAAGGAATTGTCAGACAGGTGATGAAAATCAAACTACAAACAGCATCTTCCTTTTATACAAGTTCTTGGATAATGTATGCAATTCTGATTGCTCCAAGTCATGGAGCTTGTTCTATCAATTTTTGAGTCAGGGGTATTGAAATCTCTGATTTTACTTCTGTATTTGCCTATTTTTCCTTGCAGATCTGTCAGTTTTTGCTTCATGTATTTTGCTCCCTTGTCTGTTTGCTTGTTGTTTTGCTTGTTGTCTGCTCATTGTTTTTTGCTTGCTGTCTGCCTGTTTTTTCTTAAGGGGGCACCAGGAACCGAACCGGGGACCTCCCATGTGGGAGGTGGGTACTCAACTGCTTGAGCCACATCTGCTCCCTGCTTCTTGTATTTTGAATCTCTGTTATTAGCACCATGAACATTTAGGATTTTTATGTCCTCTTATTGAATTATCCCCTTTAACATTTTAAAACAACTTTCTTTATCCTGGTGATATTTTTTGCTCTGAAATCTACTTTTTCTGAATTAGTACAACTATACCAGCTTTCTTTTGATTATTCTTACCATGGCACATCTTTTTCCATCTTTTGCCTTTAATCTATTTATATCTTTCTATTCAAATGTATTTCTTATAGGCTGCGTTTTGTTGGGCCTTGCTTTATTGGCATGTTTGGATCATATACATCTAGTGTGATTATTGCCATGGTTAGATTTAAATACCATTTTGTTTTCTATGTCCTTACTATTCTTTGTTCCTTTTTCCCTCTTTTTCTCCCCATTTTTTGGATTATTATGTTTTATGATTTCATTTTCTTTTCTTTGTTGGTTTGTTAGCCATAACTCTTTGTATTGTTATATTAGTGATAGCTTCAGGGTTTATAGTATACTTCTTTAACTTATCAGTTACCTTCAAGTGATATACCACTTCACATATAGTCTAAGGCCCTTAAACAGTATATTTCCATTTCTCCTTCCCTGAACTTTGGGCTATTGTTGTCATATACTTTAATTATATATATATATATAATTATATATACACACACACATATATATATAAATCCACCCTACATTGTTATTATTTTTCATTAAACGATTATCTTTTAGAGAGATTTAAAAAAGAAAAGTATGTTATTTATCTACCTACCTAGTTACTATTTCAGTGCTCTCCATTACTTTGTGTAGATCTAGAAATGGTATCATTTCTCGTGGTGCGGGTCTGCTGGCAGTGCATTCTTTTAGCTTTTGTCTGTCTGAGAAAAGTCTTTATTTCACCCTCACCTTTAGAAGCTATTTCCACTGAGTATTGAGTTCTAGGTTGACAGTTATTTACTTTTGGTACTTTAAAGACGTTGCTCTTCTGTCTTCTCATTCGAATTGTTTCAGGTGAGAATCTGTACTCATCCTTATCTTTGTTTTGCTGTATGTGATGTGTTTTTTTTCCCTAGATGCTTTTAGATTTTTCTTTTCATCACTGTGTGTTTTGACCCATTTGATTATCATGTGTAGTTTTCTTTATATTTCCTGTTCTAGGGGTTTGTTGTCTTTTGATATCGTGGATTTTCTTCAAATTCGGAAAAATTTTGGCCTTTATATTTTTTAATGTTTTTTTCCGCCTGTCTGTTCTCCACTCTCCTCTCCTTTGTTCACTTCAGTTATATGCATATTTACCTACTTTATCAAAACAGGCCCAGAACTGATAAAGGATGTTGGAATTAATGTCAATGACATTGAAACAATTATTGTAACTCCATTTAATTTCTTTAAAAGGCTAGAGGAAAGATTGAATAAGTTAAATAGAGATGAGGAAAACATGAAATAGACCTAAAGGGAATTACAGAGATGAAAATCATAATATGTGGAAAGAAAAACACACTGGATGGGATTTTTGGTAGATTAGAAATTACAGAAGAAAAAATAAGTGAGTATAAAAATATAGCAATAGAGGGAAGCAGGTGTGGCTCAATCGATAGAGCTCCAGTTTACCATATGGGAGGCCCCGGGTTTGCTTCCCGGGGCCTCCTTGTAAAGGCAGGCCGGCCCACGCGGCGCGGTGGGCTGATGCAGCAAGACCTCACAACAAGGGGGAGATAAGCAGACACAGAAAAAACACACAGCAAATGGACACAGCAAACACAAGCAGCAAGGGGGCGATAAATATATAAATAAATAAATAAATAAATCTTTAAAAAAAAGAAAAAAGAAGCACATCTTTAAAAAAAAAAAAATATATATAT
>JAQZBX010043822.1:0-21545 GCA_029593785.1 Cabassous unicinctus | reverse complement strand
CCATTAACATTCAGTGTTATTACTGTCAAGGAATTACTTACATTAACCATATTTTCTTTAGGTTTATGTACGTCACATGTTGTTTTTATTTCTCTTTTTATCTTTTAAGTTATTCTTACAGTCTCCTCCAACTTTATCTCTCCTGTTTTTTGCTTTCAACCTGCAGTACTTCCTTTAGTGTTTCTTGAAGAACAGGTTTCTTATTGACAAACTCTCTTAATTTGTGTTTATCTGTGAAGATTTTGAACTCTCTCTCATTTTTGAATCCAAGCTTTGCTGGATAGACAATTCTTGGTCAGAAGTTTATTTTTCTGTTTTCACCTTAACTATGTCATACCTTCATGCATCCATGGTTTCAAATGTGAAATCAGCACTTAATCTTATCAAGCTTCCATTGTGTGTGATGGATCTCTTATCTCTTACTGCTTTCGGTATTCTCTCTTTGTCTTGAACATTGGACAATTTGACAAGTATATGTCTTCGGTTAGGACTTTTAGGATTTATACTGTTTAGGGTGTGCTGCACTTCCTGGACATGTATGTCTATGTTCTTCAGTAAAGTTTGGGAATTTTCAGCCGTTGTTTCCTCCAACATTCCTTCTGCTCCCTTCTCTTCTCCCTCTGGAAAGCCTATAATGCATATGCTTGTGCATTTTGTATTGTCATTCAAGTCCCTAAGACCCTGCTGGATTTTTTTAAATCTTTTTATCTATCTGTTCTACTATATGTCTGATTTCAGATGTATTGTCTTCCAAGTCATTGATTCTTTCCTCTGTCTGTTCAAATCTGCTCTTTTGTGTTTCCAGTGTATATTTTATTTCTTGCATTATGCCTTTCCTCACTATCAGATCTGTTATCTTTTTATGTATCTTTACAATTTCTTCTCTGTGTTCCCCCAATATCTTCTTAATATCCTTTATCTTGTCCTTCACTTCATTAAATTGATCAATGATATTTGTTTGGATATCTCTGATTAGTTGTTCCATGTCTTGCATCTCTTCCTGTTTTTTAGTTTGTTCATTAGACTGGGCCGTGTCTTCCTGTTTCTTAGTATGGCTTGTAATATTTTGTTGATTTCTAGACATCTCTTTATCTTGATGGGTTTATTTGGTTGGTTAGCTTCTCTTTCTATTCTATGGTTTTATTTTGTTGTTGGTTTTGTATGTGTGATAAGGTTTCACTTTGACACTTTGTTCCTCTTACTCTATTTCCTTGCTGTTGTCTATGTTCCCTTGAAAAAAGAATTAGGACCAAAGAAAAGGAAAGAAATAAGAATAGAAAAATATTAATAGTAATAATAATAATAAAGGTAGAAGAGGAGCCATACAAACCTAGGAAAATAATAATTAACATAAGTAAAAATCATAAGAAGTACAAAGGAATAAGAATATAATAGTGGAATAGAAAAATGAAATGTGAGCCAAAATAGAGAAAAATATATAGAATGAATTTAAAGCCTGGAATGATGAGAAGAGAGGAAAAGAAAAAAGGAAATAAAATTTTAAAAGTTAAAGAAAAAAAGAGAAAGAAAACAGAGAAAAAAAGAGTGAGAAAGAATAATAAAAAGCAAAAACAAACAAAAAAATTGAAGACCAAACAAAAAAAAGTGGAATGAAAGAAAAATAATGGAAAACAGAAGAGAGAAAAATGAATGAAAGAAAAGAAAGAAAGTAGGTTGAAAAATTCGGTAAAAGAAAAAAATGGTTGGGGGGGGGAACACAACAAAAAAGAAACAAAACAGCAGCAACTAAAGAAAAACAACAACAACAAAGGAAAAACAGCCTTTCCTCTTAGGGCCCCAAGGAACTTCTCAGGCTGCTGATGCTCGTCAATCAATCACCCTGAAGCCTGCCTTCTGCAGGTGATGTACTGGGTTTTTGCCAGTAAAACAAGGAAAAGAAGAAGAAGAAAAAAACCAGTTCCAAGAAAGCCTAAAACAAAAAGAGCATCTATATGTTCCCTGTCATGACGTATCAGCTGGATGTCTGATAATCTAGTGTGTCACACTCTTGCTCACTTCTCTAAGGATACTGGGGAATTGAACCAGGGGCCTTATATATCCAAGGTAAGAATTCCTCCACTAAGCTAAATTGTCTCCTAGGACTAATTAGACTTCAGAAAGCTATCTTCCCCCTTTTCCCCAGGTGTTTTTTCAACTTCTACAGTTTGCTAGAGTCCTGCTCATTAAGTGTCTCTTCCTGACACCTCTCTAATCTGGTTCCTTTCTTTCCCTGGGCAGCTGGGCCTGACAGCCTTCCTGAGTAGATCACCTCTCCACTCTCCCCATCCGGTTGGGGTCCCTTCTGAGTTTCAAAGGGGGCTCAGCTGGCCAAACTTACTGCAAAGAAACCACTCCCCACCCTTTGTGAGACCCCTCTTCCTCCAAGGGAATGCCTCCTCCCAGTTTGTTAGCAGCAGTGAGCCAGTGGCTCCACCAAAGCTACTTGCCCTGAAGGCAGGGTATATGTGCCTTTTCCAGCCACAGGGAGAAGTAACTTGGGTTTTCCTTTGGCTTCTTTCCATTACCCTCCTAGATGACTCAGAGCACCTTCCTATTCTCTATACATCCAAAGCCGCTCCTTTAGAGAGGTTTCTGCCTTCTCTCCACTTTTTTTGTGAGAGGGTCAGACTCTGCCTACCTACTTTTGCAAAATTTTCACCAGTTTTCTTTCATTATGCGAAGCTTATATTTTCCAGAATATATTTAGAAAGTAGCATGACATTCCCAGAGGGGAGTTTAACATTTTGTTAGCTGCTGTGTGGGCCTATATCTAATCAGGAAACATACGTATGGCAATAGGGACACATTTATATCCCATAGAAGTATGTATCCATGTATCATTCAATATGTTCAAAAGGCCGTGTCTGTCAAGATGCCTGACCACATCTCACCTTTACCTTCTTGCCAGGGTTATGTTAATTGACAGGTAGAACATAATTTATATACTTGACTTGCTTCTTGTGTAAAGTTCTTCTCTCTTTTTTTTCTTCTGAAATTGAAGTTTTGATTTGCAGCCAGTTGCATGCATGTTCAGAGACGCCGCAGAGTAAAACAGTATAACTGACAAGGAAAGTTGGTTGTTTCTGTGGTATATAACATTTTTCTAAGAATAAAAATGTAACATTCCCATTACCACTCCCCTATTTTTGACAAATGACGTTGATATGGTGTCTTTGTTACAATTAATGCAAGAATTTTAAAATACTACTCCAAACGATAGTCCACATTTTGCTTTAGGTGCATTTTACCCATATACCACCCCACTATCAACACCCTCTACTAGGGACATACTTTTGTTATAGATCCTAAAAGAACATTCTTATATTTGTATTAACCAAAATCTCTCAATTACCACTGGATTCACTGTTATACAATCCAATATTTTAACCTCTAGTTTTCCTTCTAGTGACATATATGACCCAAAACCTCCTCTTGCAACTATGTTCACTCACATACTTCAGTGCTTTTACTTACACTCATAATGTTGCACTACCATCACTGCTGACCATTTCAAACCATAACAATCACCCTAATTATAAATTCTGTACAGATTAAGCATCAGCTTCCTATTCTCTACCCTTATTCTATCTCCTGGTAACCTATTTTCTAGATTCTACCTCTATGAGCTTGCTTATTATAACTAGTTCATATCAGTGAGATCATACAGTATTTGACCTTTTGTGCCTGGCTTATTTCACTCAACATAAGGTCCTGGAGGTTTATCCATGTTGTTGCATGCATCAGTACTTCATACCTTCTTACAACTGAATAATATTCTATAGTATGTATATACCACATTTTGTTTATCCATTCATCTGTTGATGGAACCTTGGATAACTTCCATCTTTTGGCAAGTGTGACTAATGACACTATGAATATAGTTGTTCAAATGTCTGAGTCCTTGATTTCAGTTCTTCTGGGTATATATCTAGTAGAAAGATTGCCAGATCTTATGGCAATTTTATAGTTAATTTCCAGAGGAACTGACAAACTGTCCTCCACAGCAGCTGCACTATTCTACATTCCCACCAGCAGTGAATGAGTGTTCCTATTTCTCCACATCCTCTCCAACACTTAAATTTCTGATTTGTTTGTTTTTAATTATGGTTTGTCTAGGAAATGGGAAATGATATCTCATTGTGGTTTTGATTCACATTTCCCTAATAGCTAGTGATGTTGAGCATCTTTTCATATGCTTTTTAGCCATTTATATTTCTTCTTTGGAAAAATGTCTGTTCTAGTCTTTTGCACATTTTTTAATTGTTTTTTTTTATTGTTGAGTTGTATTATTTATATATGCTGAATATTAGACCCTTACAGATATGTGGTTTGCAAATATTTTCTCGCTTTCAGTAGGCTGCCTTTTCAATTTATTGACAGACTTCTTTGAACCACAAAAGCTTTTAATTTTGAGGAGGTTCCATTAATTTAATTTTTCTTTCATTGCTCATGATTTGGATGTAAAGTTTATGAAGCCATTGCCTACCATAAGATCTAAAATATGCTTCTCTACATTTTTTTCTAGAGTTTTATGGTCTTGGTTCTTATATTTAGGCCTTTGATCCATCTTGTGTTCATTTTTTTTTTTTTAACTTTAAAAAATTCTCAAGTATTTTAATGAGTTACAAAATTTATTTATGCTCTCAAGTTCTACTCCAAACATTTTTGTATGTAGGTGAATATTGCCATATATTTATTGTGGTAAAATACGCATAACATAAAAATTACATTTAAAACATTTTAAAGAGTACAATCCAGAGTATATTCACAATGTTATGCAACCATCACGATTACCTGGTTCCAGAACTTTTTCATCACTCCAAGTGAAAACCCTATGCCCATTAAGCTGTCACTTCCCATCCTCCCCCACCCCTGCCCCCGGCCCAGCCCCTAGCAAGTACTAGTCTGCTTCTGTCTCTATGGATTTGTTCATTCTGGATATTTCATATAAATGGAATCAGACAGTATATGGCCTTTTAAAAATTTTTATTTTTTATTTTTTAAAGATACTTAGATTACATAAATTATACATAAAAAATGTAGGGAAATCCCATATGTCCCACTCTCTACCCCTCCCAAACTTTCCCACATTAACAACATCCTTCATTAGGGTGTACAATTTGTGCATTTCTAGCAATTGATGAACACGTATTGGAGCATTGCCACTAAGTATGGATTATAGTTTACATTATAGTTTAAACTCTCTCCCTCACAATTTTTTAAGTTATGACAAGAATTATATAATGGCCTGTACCCATCATTGTAATGTCATTCAGGACAATTCCAATGTCCAAAAATGCCTCCATATTACACCTGTGTTTCTCCTCTTGCTCCTTTCAGAACATCTGGTGGCCACTGTCTCCACATCAATGATAAAAGTTCTTCCGGTGCTAGAATAACAAAAAGTCTAAAGTACGTAACAGTAAGTCTACTCTAGTCCATCATTCATTCCCTAATCCTGAGGTTTCTGGTACGGTGATGCCCACTCTGCCTGTAAGTGAGAGGGGGCTAAGATCCCATGGGGCTGATGGATGAGACTATCTTGCTTACAGTTGTAGACTCACTCTGTTCCTTGGGATGGTCAATGTCCATCATCATTTCCTTGTTAGTTGTCCTGGGTGAGTCCAATGAACTGGAGAGTAGATGTTGCAACTCTGTTGAGATTCAGTGTTTGACTGACACATGGAAAGCCCAAAAATTTAAGTCTCGTGGACATAAACCCACCAACTCTAGTATCAACTATAGGTTCAAATATAAGGGGCAGAAGAGTCATGTGTAGGGAAACCACAACTGAGTCCACCTCTGTCACACTGGGGAGCATAAATTCCAAAGTGGGGCCCACTGACAGGGCACCAAACTCCTGAGCTGTGAGCCCTGCCTACAGTGTCTAATGTCTCCAGAACCCTCTGGAGCCCCGCTATTTGAGGCAATGTTTACTGTGGCAGTCAGTGAGATGCTGCTGAGATGTGCTGTGGTAGGTTGATATTATTGATGAATTCCAAAAAGAAATACTGATTATGTTTGTAAATTGGTCTGTTCCTCTGAGCTAGTGATACCTTAAGATTATATTGGATTCAGAGGTTTCACTTTTACTTGATTAAATAATGATTAAAGCTCTGACTGGGCCACATCAGTAGGATATTGAGTACCTGTCCCTTTGGTGGAGGGGGAATCACACAGAAACTATACTATAGAGAAGGGAGTTTGGAGCTTTGTATGCCAGAACCCTGGGAAATAAACACATAGGAGAAGAACACAGAGGAATAGAGGTGGATCCATAGACATGGCAGAGGCCCTGGGAAGAGAGAAAGCCTGATAGTCTACAGTTGGCCTTGTGGAAAGAGCAGAGTAGCTGAGCCTGGAGAGAAATGAGCCCAAGGAGAAGGATGAGACTTGTCCCAACCTAAAGCTGATATTGGAAGAAGCTGAAACCACGGAGACTGAAGAGGACACCTGAACCCTTGCAAATGTCGGCAGCCATCTTGCTCCAACACGTGGCAACAGACTTTGATGAGGGAAGTAACTTACACTTTATGGCCTGGTAACTGTACGCTTCTACCCAAAATAAATATCCTTTATAAAAGACAACAGATTTCTGATATTTTGCATCAGCTCCCCTTTGGCTGACTAATACACATGCATAAGCATAACCTCTGGAATGACCTCCTGACTCACTGTGAAGTCTCTTAGCCATATAAACTCATTTGTCTTTACCCTTTCACCGTTTTGGTCAAGGTCTTTTTCCAGTTGCATTGCTAGTTGGTGCTTGGTAGTAATCCCTCAGTGCCAGGGAAGTTCATCCCCAGGAGTCATGTCCCATGCTGGGGGGAAAGTAATGCATTTATATGCTGAGTTTGGCTTAGAGAGAGACCCATCTTGTGTTAATTTTTGTGTAGGGTGTGAGATAGGGCTCCTCTTTCATTGTTTTGGATATCGATATCCAGTTGTCCCAGTGCCATTTGTTGAAGAGACTATTCTGTCCCAGTTGAGTGGACCTGGCAGCCTTGTCAAATATCAGTTGGCTGGAGATATGAAGGTCTATGTCTGAACTCTCAGTTCAAGTCCATTGGTCAATATTTCTATAATTGTGACAATACTATGCTGTTTTGACCACAGTAGCTTTGTAATGTGTTTTAACATCAGCTAGTGTGAGTCCTTCAACTTTGTTCCTTTTTTCAAGATGGTTTTGGCTACTTGGAACCCGTTACTCTTCAAAAGAAATTTTCTAATTGGCTTTTCCAATTCTGTAAAAAAGGATGTTGGACATTTTATTGGGATTGTGTAGAATCTCTATATCAACTTGGATAGAATTGACATCTTAACAATATCTAGTCCTACAATCCATGAACACAGAATATCTTTTCAATTATTTATATATTCATTTATATCTTTTTGCAATGTTATGGGTTTTTTTGTGTGTACAGGTTCTTTGAATTCTTAATTTATTTCTAGATATTTGATTATTTTAATTGCTCTCATAAGCGGGATTTTTTTCTTGATCTCCTTTTCAGATTGCTCATTAATAGTATATAGCAACTGTACTTATTTTTGCATGTTTATCTTATACCCCACCATTTTGCTTACCTCATTTATTAGCTCTAATAGCTTTGTTGTATATTTTTAAAAATTTTCTGTATATAGCATCATGTCATCTGCAAATAGTGAAAGATTTTACTTCTTCCTTTCTAATTTAGATGCCTTTTATCTCGTTTTCTTGCCTAACTGCTTTAGCAAGAACTTCTAACACAATGTTGAATAAAAGTGGTGAGAGTGAGCATCTTGGTCATGTTTTGGATCTTAGAGGGAATGCTTTCAATCTTTGACCATTGAGTATGATGTTATCTGGGGGGTTTTCATATATGCCTTTTATCATATTGAGGAAGTTTTCTTCTAGTCCTATCTTTTAAAGTGTTTTTTATCAAGAAAGGAAGTTTGGATTTGTAAAATGCCTTTTCTGCATCAATAGAGATGATCATGTAACTTTTCTCCTTTGATTTGTTAATATGGTGTATTACATTAATTGATTTTCTTGTGTTGGACCACCCTTGCATATCTTGTATAAAACCCACTTGATAGTGGTGTATAATTTGTTTAACGTGTTGTTGGATTCTATTTGCAGCTATTTTGTTGAGAATTTTTGCATCTAAGTTCATTAGAGAAATTGGTCTGCAATTTTGTTTTCTTGTAGCACCTTTATCTGGCTTTGGTATTAGGTGATGGCTTCATAGAATGAGTTAGGTAATGTTACCTCCTCTTCAAGTTTTTGAAAGAGTTTGAGCAGAATTGGTATTACTTCTTTCTGGAATGGCTGGTAGAATACACCCATGAAGTCATCTAGTCCTAGGCTTTTCTTGGTTGAGAGATTTTTGATGACTGATTCAATCTCTTTACTTGTAATTGGTCTCTTGAGGTCTTCCATTTCTTCTATAGTTAGTGTAGGTTGTTCATGTGTTTCTAGTAATTCATCCATTTCATTTACGCTGTCTAATCTTATGGCATGCAGTTGTTCATAGTATCCTCTTATGATCCTTTTACTTTCTGTGGGGTCAGTGGTGATGTCCACGCTCTCGTTTATGATTTTATTTATTTGCATTCTAACTCTTTTCTCCTTTTTTAATCTAGCTAAGGGTTTGCCAATTTTATTAATCTCCAAGAACCAACTTTTGGTTTTGTTAATTCTCTCTATTTTTTAATTCTCAATTTTATTTATTCCTGCTCTAATCTTTCTTTCTTCTTTCCTTCTGCTTGCTTTGGGATTAGTTTACTATTTTTTTTCTAGTTCCTGCAGGGGTGCCATTAGGTTTTTTATTTTAGTTCTTTCTTCTTTTCTAATGTAGGCATTTAAGATTATAAATTCCCTCTCATCACTGCCTTCCCTGCATCTCATAAGTTTTGATATTTTGTGTTCTCATTTTCATTTGTGTGGAGATATTTACTGACTTCTCTTGAAATTTCTTCTATGACCCACTGATTATTTTAAGAAGTGTTATTTGAATTCTCTATATTTGTGAATTTTCCAGTTCTCCTTCCATTATTTATTTACAGCTTCATTCTGTTGTGCTCAGAGAAAGTGCTTTGTATAATTTCAGTTTTTAAAAATTCATTGAGATTTGTTCTGTGGCCTAACATGTGATCTGTCCTGGAGAATGATCCATGAGTACTCAAGAAGAAAGTATATCCTGCTGTTTTGGTGTGCAATATTCTGTACATGTCTGTTAGGTCTACTTCATTTGTCATATTATTCAATAACTCTGTTTCATTATTGGTCCTTTGTCTAGATGTTCTATCTATTGCAAGAGTGCTGTATTGAAGTCCTCCACTATTATTGTAGAGGCATCTATTTCTCCCCTCAGTTTGCTAGTGTTTGCCTCATATATTTTGGGGCACCCTCAATACGTGCATAAATAGATATGATTGTTCTTTCTTCTTGTCAGATTGGCCTTTTTATTAATATATATTGTTCTTCTTTGTCCCTTATAACAGTTTTGCATTTAAAGTCTATTTTGTCCAATATTAATATTAGCTCTTTTTTTATTACTGTTTGATTGGAAATCATTTTCTATCCTTTCACTTTCAACCTATTTATATTCTTGTGTCTAAGGTGAGGCTTTTGTAGACAGCACACAAATAGATCATATTTTTTTATCCATTCTGCCAATCTGTGTCTCCTATTTGGGAAGTTTAATCCATTAACATTCAATGTTATTAATGTTAAGGCCATACTTGCTTCAACCATTTTATCTATAAATTTTTATTTGTTATGTCTTAATTTTGTTTCTCATTTTTACCCTTTTAGTTACTCTTAATAATCTTCACTTCTACACTCTCCTCTGAACCACTCCTTCCTGTCTATTCCTTTCAGACTGCAGAACTCCCTTCATTATTTCTTATAGGGCAGAACTCTTGTGGACCAATTCTCTCAGTTGCTATTTATCTGTGACTATTTAAATCGATTGTTTATTTTTGAAGGTCTGTTTGGGGCCAATGCTCCTGCCTCTCACCCCTGCTGCTTCCCTGAACCTCCCTCTGCATTCCCTTGCTATTTCCTCTGTACCATCCTGTGGCTTAGCTTCCTTGGTGATGCTGATGAGACCTGCCTCCTTCCTCCTTAGCTGTTCCCCATGTACCTCCTGCTTACTTACTCTATGCCCAGCAAGACTGCCTGTCTTCTTTCCACTTCTGAAGGATGAGCGTGCCCTGCTGCTCCCTACTTTGCCATCTTAAATCTCCCCAATTTATTTTTTTAAAGAGGTACTGGGCAAAGAACCCAGGACCTCATACACAGGAAACAGGCACTCAAGCGCTGAGCTACATCCGCTCCCCAATAAGAGTTTGTTTTACCATTTGTTTGTTTGTTTGATTTTAGCAGATACTAGGGATGGAACCTGGGACCTCATACATAGGAAGCAGGTGCTCAGCCACTTGAGCCACATCCACTCTCTCCCCAATTTACTTTTATAGGAAAATTTCTAAAGGCAAATCAATTTTGTGTTACAAAACTCCTACTTTAAGCTCCTTTCTAGAATTATATTTCAAACAAATAAATTGAACATTGAAACTTATCTTTGTGTGGTACTCAGAATTTTTTTTTTTTGTTATTTTTTTTTGTGTGTGTGGAACTCTTGAAAACTTCTGAACTCTTACAAGTAATCAATCATACAATTACCTTCAAAAGGTGAAAAACATGAGAGAGAAATTTCTATGATATTTTAAAAATAAAATTCAGGTATCAGTGTTAGCAATCCAATATTTAATAAATGTTTAAATCATGTATGAAACTGTAATTTAACTTATTGACAATATAATTCTTAGATGTAATATTACATCTCCTTTCCTAGTTTCTCCATTCTTGGGATTTTTAAAAAAAATTTAATCCATTAACAGTAGCTTTAGTAAAGTTTCAGAACAGAAGCAAATTAGATATGTATGTTCAATCTATCATCTTAATCCAGAGCTGAAATTCCTTTGTAAAGTTATGTAGTCACTATTAACATAATTATTTGACTTCAGCGGAGGAAAAATGTATACCATGATTGACTAAACAAACATTAAAACTGCTTAACTGACATATGTCTATTTGCTCATTTCATTATCTCCAATTCTCTTCCAGATAAGTCTTAAATGTAGAACTAACATACACCCAAAAATATGTGACCATATAGGATATTAAAGATTGTAAACTTCCAATAATTGGCTCTTTAGGAATCTGTTTTTCTTTAGCCTCAATTTCCCAATGCACATATCTCACATTAGCCCTAAGAATTGTAAACTGTAAAGTTAAAGATATCATATTGATCCCAAGCTAAGATTTTAACAATTATAAAAGCACTTTTTCTTCTTTCTAAATAACTCTATCAGCAGCAACTGGCATTCAAAATGGACCATTAGTAAATGGACCGGAAATTGAATGCCAGATTTATGGCATTAGCACTATATTTATGTTACTCAAAATCTAACAGAACATTTAGAGAAAGTTCTTATACCTAGTAGATAAGATATTCTTTAGGGAAATTTATTACTAGACTTCTGTCACTCAGTTACAGAAACATCTTATCCTGCATTTCCATATATTGTGTCATTTATTTATTTTTTTTTTTTTCCACAAGTTAGAGAGACAAGCAAGTCAGCATATAATGTTGGCACTCTCTGATAAATAATATGATAGAGGTATGCCATGAGTCAGCATACAAAAGAAGGGTGAGGTTGTTTTGTTGTTTTTTGTGTTTTTTTTTGCTGTTGTTTTTGTTTTGGTTTTTTTGTTTTGTTTTTTTTTTGAGGGGAGGCATTGGTGTCTGAAGAGCTTCATGGAGGAGGTAAGACCTGGACTGTGTCTTAAACCATGAATAGAAGTTGGGCAGATAAAGAACAAAAGAAGGGACATCTCTGATAGAAGAAATTAAGCAAAAGAAAAAGAGCTACACTCATAAGTCTAGGCTACCTAGATCAGAACACATGAAATATAAAATGGGGAATGGATGGATACGACAGTGGTAAGGCATCACAGAGGCAGAATATAGAGTGGCTTGCATAACATGCTTTGGAGGGTAGTCTTATCATATATCATAAATATATAGTGAGCTACTGAAATGTTTTAACAGAGAAATGCAATGGTTAGATTTTCAAATTAGATGAATCACACTGGAAGCAAATTAAATAAAGCTTTGAGATAAAATTAGAGTGGAAACAGGGTGACATGCATCTTTTAAATATAAAATATAATATAATATAAAGTGGTTAAATTTCTAACCACTTTAATCTTTTCACAAATCACCATACATGATTTTCTATTGTTAAATACTCCTTTCTGTGAAGTACATTTTGCCCTCAAAAATCCCTTTGAGCCTAATCCAATGAACATTAAAACCACAATGCATAATGTTTACATATTCTGAGGCTAGAAATTGTTAATATCTAAAATCTTGCTATTAAATTAATGAGGGTGCTGTTTAGTGAAATTATTCAGGGCTGGCCAAGGGATTAATGTCCAAACGAGAGGTGGAGGGAAGAAGAGAGAGAGAGATAAAATTAATTTTGAAAGTAGAAATCTTACATGGCATTTAACTCTAAAAGATTAGTGATAGCAGAAGAAAACACTTTATTCTCATTTTAATTTGTGTTTTTATGAAGAACTGGCATTATCTATTATCTATTGCTTCATAACTCTTGCAGGTTGAATCATATTCAACAAAATGATATGTTCAAGTCCTAACCCCCACTCCGAGAATATGCCCTTATTTAGAAACAGCGTCTCTCAAAAAATGATTAGCTAAGATGAGACCAAACTAGATTAGGGTTGGTCATTATCCAATATGACTTGTGTTCTCATAAGAAGAGGGATTTTGTACATAGACACAGACAGACACTGGGGAGGAGGCCATGTGATGACAGAGGAAGCAGGAATTGGAGTAATACATCTTAAAGTCAAGGAATGCCAAGGTTTGCCAGCAAGTAACAGAGAGCTAGAAGAGGCAAGTAGATTCTTCCCTGCAGATTCCAAGTAGAATTTCACCTTGCTGATACTTTGAGTTTGGACTTCTAGCCTCCAGAATTGAGGCAATAAATTTCTGTTGTTTTAAGCAAACTTGTTTATGGCAATGTGTTTTGGCAGCCATTGGAAACTAAGACAAAAACACTTTTCCCCAAATTAGTGGATTAAATAACAGAGACGTATTATTATTAACAATTCTGTAGGTTGCATGAATTCAGTTAGGTTCTTCTTTCAACATGGTGTTGATCAGGGGCATGCATGCAAATTCCCTCACCTGGCAACTCAGTTGGGACTGGAACATGTAGAATGGCTTCACTAACATGGTGGGTTCCCCTCAGCTATGGTGAAAGGCACTGCTGGAGGCTGGCTGGACCTCTCTCTCTCTATGCTGTCTAATTCATTCGATAGTCTAGCCTGAGCCTATTTACATAGAGACTAGATTCTAAAAAGATGAAAATGGAAGCCGCCTAAACCTGGAAATTATATAGTGCCATATCCACGACTGCAGTCTATTAGTCCAAGCAAGTCACAGGGCAAGCCCAAATTCAGAGGGTGAATAAATAGATTCCATTTCTTGATGGAAAGAATGGCATGCATGTACCAGAGGGATTGAGGGCAGCATATATGCAAATAGTCTATCATATTGCTGTTCCAAAATTATTAGAAAATGGAAATAGATTTTCTGACGTATATTGGTACAATCAACATGAGCACCTAAAGAATATCAAGTTTTAAAAGGGAGATGTTTCTATCATTTTGCCCAATTTATATAGTATTAACTATTGGATTTATGGAGGAAGTTTAAATAAAAAATGATTCACATTGGGAAGGTCACAAATATTTGAAGTTATTTTATGGTAAGGGTAATCAATATATGTTGTATAAAAATTAGTTTATTAAATAAATAGCTATCATACACCTGACTGAAACACCGAATATATACATTTCCTAGTATTCATATCTATTCTAATTTGATTTTTAACAGAATGTCACCCACAAAAGACAAAGACACACTAAAAGAGGTTAATACCAATTATAAAGACACAGTTTATTGCACACTGTTCAAACTAATACAGATACAATACCATTTAAGGTTGGAAACTGTGGCTAAAGGAATTAATCTGCTCTGCATGGAACTGGGTTTATTTAATCAATGTTGCTTCCACTAGAAGAGTGGATTAGTTTTTTTTAAGACAAAGTTGAAAGTTGTGCAGCTAATTTATTTTAATAAGCATTCAGTTACTGACATTTCCAAAAAGGGGGAGGTGGGTGTGCTAAACTGTAATGAAGCACAGGGAAAGAAAGCATGACTTAATTATTTTTCTAGGGTGGATAACAAATAAATTAGCCACACTTCAGGCCTGCTGTTTGTATAGAATTTACTACTTTTTCTTTAAGAATCATATCATGACAAAGTCAATTTTTCTCCTGACTGCAAGCTGATTGATGGGGCAATGTCTGACTGTGAAATAGTTCCTCTTCATCATTGTTTTGGTGATGTTGATACTGTAAAGTGAGTTTGAAGTTTTCTTGAGTTCATGTTCTCTTACGTAATTACAAATGACAATTATGTTAACTCTTTTTTACAAGCCTTCTAATCATGTAAACTACAGAATGAATAACTTATGTGTGACCGAATGTACATATAATTTCTTTTTGCTAATTCTTATCATTACATTCCTTTAGAGATTAGACAGCTATAATAGAAAACTGATGTCTCAATGACATGGGGGTGTGTGGGCCTTGCATGCAGTTACTTTCTTAGGTGAGTTGTGACAAATTGAATTTTGGGGATGGAGGAATTGATTCATAACTTTTTACTTTTATTTTGTCATATAATTTAAAAATGCATATAAATTCCTCTTGTAATCCCTATTAACATTCTGCAATTTGTAATTAAACATAGCTTTATATGTAATAAACTAGAGATATCTTCCAGATAATTTGACATATCTTTATATAAAATGTGGCTTTTTAAAATAGATTTAACCTTATTGATGCCTTAGACTTCTTACACCTAAGAGGTTAGGTTTTATATTGAGGGGAGAGGGCTGAAAAGTAGAGCATAACCTGACCTAGCAAACAGAACATGAAAACTATCAGCAGAACAAACTCAATATTGCAAAATGAAGTACCAGAAATTTTTTCAGTGCTCAATTAGTATTAATGGTAAGTATCAAGAATAGCTAGGGAAGAAGATACACAAAATACCTTCTTTCTGTTTATTTATCTTTAATCCAGCCCCATAGTATGTATCGTCAATGTATAACTTTTATCAGAGAGGACACGAAATACTTATCTCTAAAAGTGAGCTTCCTCAATTCATGGTCTACTATAGAGGCATATTACCTGTGATTGCTTATCAAGTACAAACTCAATCCTCTGTTATATAATACAGTTTTTATTATTTAACAAACAAAAAGCTTTTAATTCCCACAGTTCTATGACTCTTTTGAGCCATTTTCTTATTTTATAACAAATTTTTTTCATAAAATATTTGTGAACCTTAAATGTCAAGATAAATGTTACAAGGAAATACATATATTATATACATATTCCATGATCATTTATATTGTTAAGGCTCTTCACACTTTCCATAAGAGATAAACAACTTGGAGGCATTTTTTAATGTAAAAAGCAATTGCATTAAATGCACAATTACATATAACAAACCAATCACATATGTATACACAAATGCACATTTTGAAAATGTGTTATTACTTGTGTCCATTTATTTATTTAGGTTTACATTTTACTTTGTATTATAACAAAGCTATGTTTCATTGATAATTTTGCCTTATTTGTAATGATTTGTTTATAGTGTAGAAATATAATTGCACCTTTGACGATAGTAGTTTGTGGAGATGTGGGAAATCTGTGTTAAAAATGGACAATAATTATAAGCCTATGGTAGACACTGTTAGGTGTGCGTCTACTATTGGGAGCTAAACAAAGATTCTCAAACTTGGTTTTGCTGCTCTCAGCTTTTTGGTTCTATGTTGTCTCTTCTTCTAGGAAGCTATTTTCCTGCATATGAGTGTTTCTGACCTGAGAAGACCCAGAGTTAGAAGAAATGAACAAGACAATACAAAAATCCAAGAGAAAATCAATTTTTAAAAGTTTAGTGGCAAATTTACAAAATTAATGTTGCGAAACTAAACTCTCATTTGGAAGAGAACCAAATTCTCATTTAGAATTTAATGTAGACAAATTATTTCTTTGATAGTAAACTGATTATTCACTGGAATAAGATAGATAATATGAGGCATAGGTAATGATATAAGGGGTAAAATGGTAGGAATTATGATTAACGACACAATTTGTGGGGCCCAGTGCAAAATGCAAACACAGGACCCTTTATTCATAAATTATTAAGAAGATTAAAACAAAGACAGCAGAGCCTTAAGTCAGTAAGGGACCCATCTAAGCACAGTGTCCTGTGCAACTGCAGAAGTTGCAAACCCAGGAAGCTGGCCTTTGTTTTGTTTTGTTTTCAGGAGATACCGGGGATTGAACCTGGGACCTCGTACATGGGAAACAGGCACTCAACCACTGAGCTACAGCTGTTCCCCAAACCTATACCTTATAAACTCAGTATTTTCTACTTTGATTATTAGAAAAAAATGTTTGTTAAGGCATGTTAATGCAGTAGTTAAAATAATATGCCTGCCTTACCTCTAGCAGCTAATGACATGAAAAGCAAAGGATAGTAAATTGCTTTTCTATTCCAAAACTTCCCATGGAAACCATTTTATTCTTAAACATTGGGTCTTAGCCCACAAGTTTTCTCTATAGACTAAATCTATTTTTGCCTTTTCTTTCGTGGAACAGATACCTTTTCTTATCTTTTTTCCTACACATGGAGGGACTCCTTTGGCTTCAGTGAGGAGTATAGAAAGCCTAAAATAACTTTGGCTACTTCCAGGAAAATGTGACTCTTTTTAAGCTTAAATTAGAAAGCTATGCTTTTTATATCTCAATATCATCCATGAAAATTTAATTTTTTTATTTAGCTTCAAACATTAGAATTAAAAAGTTAATATAAACTTTTTTTACTATTCTAAGTAAAGAATGAATTAGCTTTTAATTTAAACTAGGGAACCACTTTTTAAAATATTTATCTCCTGAAATTCTTTAAGAAAAAAAAATTCCTATAATAATAAATGATATATATAATTAATTAAAGGAAACAATTTTATTTTTTCATACAAACTACAAGGTTTTATATGGATTTGTTTTTATGAATATGATTGTTTTAAAGATTATTCAGAGTGCTAGATATTGCTGTCTGAATTTAAAAATTTTCATTTATTAAAATTACCTATTCTTGTTATGAAAGTTACTTTGAAGAGGTCCCACCATTATCATTAAAATATGTTCTTTTCTGAGACTTTGCTTATTAAGGACCTCATTCAATTTAAAATTTTTAGGATTAACAAAATAATTTTATTTTTATTATTTTAATCGTTGATACATTTTTAAAGACAAGATTTCGTTGATATTATATCACCAATTTAAAAACAAATCTTTCTGTAACTCGATGACAATTTTAAAATGAGCAATCATTTTTCCTAGAAAAACAGGATTGCAAAATGCCACTTTTGTACACTTTTTACTAGGTTATAATATCAAATTAACAGAAAAGTTATAAGAATATTAAATAGAATTCCTGTAAATTTTACATTCTCTTTCATACCACAATACAATGACCACAATCAGGGAATTTAATGTTGATAGGTACTGTTATCTAATCTACCAGTCCATATTTACATTTCATTTCATCAAATATTCCAGTAATGTCCTTTATAGTTATTTTTGTTTCCAAGATACAATATAGGATCAGAAATTGCATTTGCTTTTCATGTGCACTTAGTTCTTTTTTTTTTTTTCTGAAACAATTTCTCAGTCTTTATTTTCTTGACCTTGACATTTTTGAATAGTGCAAGTCATTTATTTTATGAATGCTTTCATTTTGAATTTGCATGATGTTTCTTCATAAATAGATTCATAATATGTGTTTTTGTCAGGAATACTAGAGAAGTAGTGACATGTCTTTCTCAGATAACATGATGTTTGTTTGTCCCAAAGTAAGTATGATAATTTTGGTCACTTGGTTAAGGTAACAATGGCTAGGTATCACTATACGAAGTGATCTATCACTATAGAATTACGATTCATTTCTGAGCAATTAATAAGTAACTTGGGGGAAAATAATTGGATGCTATGTTAATTATCTGTTTCTAATCAATCATTTGCTTGCCAATTTTAGCTTCCATTGATGATTTTCAAATTCCATCATTCATTCAATATATTTTTGGCATTTTATCATAACAAAGATGTTTTCTTTCCCTTCCTTTTATGTATGTATCACTGTGGACTCAATGATTCACTTTTTAATTAAAGGTAATAATCCATTACTATCATTGTATGCACTGATGTTCAAATTATCCCAAATTTAAACAGTGTGAGCCCTTTTAAGTAGCTCCTGTATCCTTTAGGGCACTTCATTACTGCTGGCCCATGAAGACCTGGAATCAGATATTTCTCCAGTTATTCTTAGTGGAAATGACAATTTAGAAATAAAGGTCTGAATACTATCTATGTTCATTGCTACTGATGTATAGTTGCTTCAAGGCCATCTCAGCAAACAGAAATATGGTGTTTATCATTATGTTTGTACATGTGTATTTGTTGTGTGTGTGTTTGAGTGTGTGTGTATGTAGATAGATTAGATTAAATGATTTATCTGTATATCCATATTCATATTTTCATCCATGTGTTCATATAAATACAACCAATTGAATTCCAATATTTTGGAGTAAATTCTACTATTCCTTTTTTTCCATTTTTGTAACTACCTTTCCTAGCAGTGAGAAACCTGTCTCCTGTAATACTCAAACTATTTACTCATTTGCTCAAGCCTAGAATTAGCAAGAGGAAGATTAAGAATTGCTTACTATACTACATTGAAAAGCAGACTTTCTAATTATTGTTTGGTGTTTTTATCTGTTCTTTTCTTAGGTTGATTTTACTTAGTGAAATTTACAAATTTTGCAGATACAATCCAGTGATTGTGAATGTGTACACCAGTGTAGTGCACATTCAAGATAAAGAGGATTTCATCAGCAGAGAAATTTCTCTCACCTTCCAAGTCAACAGAGGCAAACACTCCTTTAATTCTTTTCAACACTGATTAGTCTTGTCTAGTCTAGAAATCCATATAAATGGAATTAAACAGTATGTATTCCTTGGTTCTGCCTTCTTTTGATCTGCATAATGTATTGGGGATTAATCCATGTTGTCATATGTCAGGAGTTTATTTTTATTGCCAAGTAGTATTTCATTGCATGAATACCCAATAATTTGTTTATCCATTCTCACATTCATAGATATTTGTGCTAGTTTTGTCTCTTATGAATAAAGCTATAATGAACATTCTTGTATGAGTCTTTCATGAAAATACGTTATTATTTTTCTTTGCTAATTACCTAGAAATACAATTTATGTTAATAAGTTAGGTGTAGGTTTAACTTCACAAAAGCTGCCTGTCTTAGTTTGCTAAAGGGCTGTCAATGCAAAGAACCATGAAAGGGTTAGCTTTTATAACAGGAATTTTATTGAGGTAACTCTTACAGTTCTGAGGCTGTGAAATATCCAAATCAAGGCACCATCAGAGATACTTTCTCACCAAAATCAGCTATTGGTGATCCTGGTGTCCTGCCACGTGGCCTATGGCAGGGCCCATTTCCTCAGCCTTGAGCTGCTCCTGGGGCCCAGCTCCTCAGGTGCCACTTTCCGTGCTTCTGTGCTCTGCTGCTTCCAGACTCCAGGACCTCTCTCAGCCTCTCAGGGCTTCTCTGCCTTTCTGCAGCTGTAGGTGAACCTGGAGTCCTCTCTCTCACATAGCTGGGTCAAAACGGAAGAGCTCCTTTTTTGTGTGTGTCTCTTCCTCTGTGTCGCCATCAATATAAAGCCCAGCAAGAGGGTGGAAACCCAACTTGTGTCATGCCTCGCTGACATAGTCCAATCAAAAGGGCCCCACACCTACAGGAATGGGCTAGTTCAAAAATATAATCTTTTTCTTTTTGGGATCCATAAAATAAATTTAAACTGTCACACTGCTAAATATATCCCCAAAGTGTTGTAACATTGTACACTCCCACCAGAATTATATGAGAATTAGTCACTCTGCACTTAATGTTGTCAGTCTTTTCATTTTAACCATTCTAAGGATGAATAGTGGTATCCCTTTCTAGCATTAATTTGTATTTTCCTGAAGACTAGTAATGGTAAACACTTGTGCATGTACTTGTTGGTCTTTCATACATTTTCTTTGGTGAAGTCGCTGTTAAAGTTTTTTCCCCTTTATTTGAATTGAATTGATTTTTCTTTGTTATTAAGTTGTAGGATATCTTGTTATAACCTGATACAAGGCATTGACCCAGGTATGTTTTGCAAATATTTTTTACTAGTGTGTTACTTTTGAAGAGCTTATATTTTAATTATGGTGGGATACAATTTATTAATTTTTTTTATGTTTGTTGCTTTCTATATCTTGTATAAGAAAATATTGCTTACCCTCAGCTTTATGAAAGTAATTCCTAAGTTGTCTTCAAGAAACTTTGTAAGTTTACCTTTTACATTTTAGTTTATCATGACTCTTGAATTAATATTTTTGTATTGTGTGAGATAGGTGCTCAAGTTCACATTTTCTAAATGGGTACACTGTTATTGCAGCTTCATTTATTGAAAAGAATTTCCTCTCCTCATTGAGTTGAATTACTTCAGTGTCTTTCTCAAAATCAGTTTACCTTGTAAGTGGTTCAATTTCCAATTTTTCTTCTTACATGGGTTGTATTACCCTGTTTCTTTGCATGGCTGGTAATTTTTATTGGTTGCTAGATGTGTATTTTACATTTTCAGCTGCAGGATATTTTTGCATCACTATAAATATTTTTGAGCTTTGTTTTGGGGTATGGCTAATTTACTTGGAAAGAATATGATCCTTTCCATCTTGTTTTTAAGATTTTTTTAAGTGTGGCCAGATCAGTGTAAAAGTATGACTAAATGTGTCTCATATTGAATTAAGCTCTTTCTGAATACTTTACCAGTATTCTACCAGGTACCATAAGTTTTGCCATTATGCCTAGTAGAAACAGGAGCTATTTCTAGCAATACCCATCCCAGTGTCACCTCTGGGGATGATACAATTCAAATTTTCAGGTGATTCTTTTCCTTGTCCTAGGTAGTTTCTTTGCATTTGTTTGCTAATTAGCAGAGCTGAAATTTTGGGGAGGAGCCTCTGGAAATTCAGAAGTTCTCTCTGTGTGTAGATACTCTGCCCTAAAGACTCAAGATGCCTTGGTCTCTCCAGATACCCAGCTCTGTCACCTCAACTCAAGAAGAATAGCAGACTCTGCTTGGATTCCCTCCCCCTGCACTGTAGCTTGAAAATGATCCAGGCAGTAAGTTGGAGCCTTGCAATTATATCTGCCTCTCAAGGATCATTGTCCCTCAGATATCCAATATCTTGCAATATTTTGTTTCATATAAATTA
>JAQZBX010043821.1:0-21546 GCA_029593785.1 Cabassous unicinctus | reverse complement strand
GGACCTTTTAAAAATGGGTTAAAAAATCAAAAAAAAAAAAAATCCTTTTTTTAAAAAGAAATTATTCTTTTTTCCTTTTATCATTGTAATATCGAATGTCCAGTATATCGTGAAACCTTCCCCATCTCATTCCCCAGTGTCTCCCAAATTTCAATTTAATTTTCAAAAAAGTTTTAGGTCACAGCAAAGTCACACACAGAATACTAGAGACTCCCACATACCCAAACTCCCTTCTGCTTCCCCACCCCATATTAAAACCTTTTATTTTTTTAATGGATGATATCATTCTTATAACTGTTATGCAGATAGTAAAATATAGCAGCTAAAATTTTTCAGTGGTTTACAGTATAGTTTACAATTTAGACTGTACAGTTTAATAATTTTTGATGATATTTACCATGTCTTTTGTCCATTAATGTAAGGTAATGAAGAATATTTCCCACTACCATTACCTACCCCATTTGATCTTTTCTTCAACATAATGTCTTTAAGATTCATCCATATTGTCACATATATCAGAACTCCATTCCTTTTTATGGCTGAATAATATTCCATTGTATGTTTATACCACATTTTATTTATCCTTTCATTAGTTGATGGACACGGGTTGCTACCACATTTTAGCAATTGTAAATCATGCTGCTCTTAACATCAGTGTCCAAATATCTGTTTGAGTCCCTACTTTCAATTCTTTTGTGAATATACCAGAAGTGGGATTGCCAGGTGTTTTAGTTTGCCAAAGCTGTCAAAGCAAAATTACCAGAAATAGGTTGGCTTTGATAATGGGGATTTATTAGGGTAAAAGCTTACAGTTCCATGGTTGGGAAAATGTCAAAATCAATGGAGCTTCTGGGGTCATGCCATTTGGCAAGGTAAAATGGCAGGTCTGCCAGTCTCTCTCTGCCTTCTCCTTCCAGATCACCTTATCTTTTAGATTTGAGCTGATCAGTGCACCTAGTCTCTTGGGTGTGACATTTTTCAACTTGTCCACTGATTCCAGCCTTTAAAGTCTCTCTCAGCCTCTCAGGGCTTCTCTGTCTTTCTGCAGCTATATGCAATTCTGGAATCCTTTCTCTCACATTGCAGGGTCAAAATGGAGGTTGCCTTTCTCTGGGTATTTCTTTTTCAATTGTCAGGTTATATAAGACCCCAGCAAGAGAGTAGTGATCTAATCTGGGTCATACCTTACTGATGTAGTCCAAAGGCCCTAAAGCAATTCAATCAAGGTCCCTTAACTAAATCTAATAAAAAAGGTCCCACATACAGTGGGCATCCATGGATAGGAATGGGTTAGCTTAAGAACATAATTTAAAAAAAAAAAAAAAAGAACATAATTTTCTGGGGTCCACACAAGATTCAAACCACAATCCCAGGTAATATGGTAATTCTATGTTTTACTTTCTGAGGAACCACAAAACTGTTTTCTACACCTGTAACATTTTACAACACCAACAAAAATGAATGAGTGCTCCTATTTTCCCAAAACCTAACCTTTTGTTGTTTTCTTTTTTCAATAGTAGTTATTCTAGTGTTTCTGAATTGATATCTCATTGAGGTTTTACCTTTGCATTATTCAAATGGCTAATGATGGTGAACATCTGCTTATGTGTTTAATGGCCATTTGTATATCCTCTTTGGAGGAGTGTCTATTCAAACATTTTGCTCAGTTTTTTATTGGATTGTCTTTTTGTTGTTGAGTTGTAGATTTTTGTTATAAATTCTGGATCATAAAGACTGTTTTAATTTCCTTGGCTGCTCAAACATATACTATGTCACGGGTTGGCTTAAACAATGGGAATTTGTTAGCCCTCATTATTGAGGTGGGGTAAAATCCAAATCAAGGCATCATCAAGGTGATTCCTTCTTCTCAAGACAGGTATTCTAGGACTTGCTGCCAGTAATCCTGGTCCTGGGCATCGCTGTCACATGACAATGCACATGGACACTTCTCCTGGCCTCTCTATTTTCTTCCAGGTTCCAATGACCTTCAACTTCTTGTTCCCTGTGGTGGCTTTCTATTTATTTGAATTTTATTATGATTATAAAGTACTCTAGTAATAGGATTAAGATCCATCTTGTTTGCTTTGGGCCACATCTTAACTGAAGCAATGCAACAAAATATCCTACTTACAATTCATTCACACTCACAGGAATGGATTATGTTTAAGAATATGTTATTGGAGTTAATAGCAGAAAACCACCACACTACACCCTTTGGACCCCAAAAGACATGTTTCCTTTCCACATGCAAAATATATTCATTCCATCATAGCTTACCAAAGGCTTTAACTCATTTCAGAAACAATGCTAATTACTGTCTCATCAAAACCAGTTATGAATGTGGTCTGCCCTGGATCACAATTCCCCTTGGTGTTTTAATCTGTGAAATCTAAAAAACAAGTTATCTGCTTTCAATAAACAATGGAGGGACAAGCATAAGATAAATATGCCCATTCTAGTACGGAGAAATTGAAAGGAAACAGGGATCACTGCTCCCAAACAAATCTGCAACCCAGCAGGGTAGGCTCCATTAGATTTCAAGGATTGATAGTCATCTGTAGATCCATATTCTTTACACCAGGTCCCATGGAAGTGCAGTCTTACCCCTTCTAAATGCTTGTGAAGTGGCCATGGTCTCCCCAAAAGCTGGGGTAAAGGATCCACCCTTTATGGACGTCAGGATTGTGGCCAGGCTCTCTGCAAACCCTGGGACACAGACCTTACAATCTCTGAGCTTTGGGGTGGCAGCACTCTACCTGAACAATGTGGCAGAAGTCATGCCACCTATGAGGATGTGGGGGGGATCACCTGCCTCATCCAAGTGCTGTAGACTACTCACACTTTTCAAACAATGGGTGGGTCCATCTCTTGGACTGAGGATATATCTATGGTCCAGACATTTGCTTAGACATTTCTGCCCATGAAGTAATTTGTCTTCAATTTTTTCATTCTCTGTCCATTTCTGTCCTTGCTGATAGTGGTTGGCTAATACAAATTTCACAATTTGCATTGTTATTCAGGACAGCTCTATATGTAATTCAATGGATCCAAAACATCAGACAATAGAACCTTCCACAAATCTTTCCTGCATAACTGCATTTCCAATCCTGACTTCCATTGAAATGGCAGACTGGTTCTATATTCATTGAAACCACCACATGGAACTCTTTTCTCTGAAGACTTGCTTTCTGGAAGCTCAAGGAGGTCTCTGATAAATCGCTTTTGACCTTAATCATGGAGTACACAGTGTGGATATGCTCAGAACTTTCCAAACCATCAAATTCTGGTTTCTTTGTTCTTAAGAGTAAGTTTTCATCTTATTGCTTTCTTCTCACATTTTAATAAAGCTACAAGGAAAAACTAGGTTGTGTTTTCCATACTTAGCTTGACAATCTTTTCAGCTAAATATTCAAGTTCATTGCTTTCATGTTCTGCCTTCCCTCTGACATCAGAACTCTATTTATTCAAGTTCTCTCCACTCAAAACAAGGAAGGTCTTTCTTTCAGATTCCAATAACACATTTTCATCTCCTTCTAAGGTTCTTTGGAAGTGCCTTTAGCATCCATATTTCTACCAACAGTCTTTTTTTTTTTCTAAGATACTTCGATTACATAAGGGTTACATAAAAATTATAGGAGACTCCCACATGCCCTGCTTCCCACATCTTCTACATTTTCCCACATTAAGAACATCCCTCATTAGTGTGGTACATCCATTGCAATTGATGAACACATTTTGGAGCATTGCCACTAAGAGAGGATTAAATTTTACATTGTAGTTTATACTCTCCCACCCAACTCTATAGCTAATGGCAAGATATATAATGGCCTGTGTCTGTTATTGCATTGTTATTCAGGACAAGTTGAAAGTCCCCAAAATGCCCTTGTATAACACTTGTTTTTCTCTCTCCCTGTCCTCAGAACCTCCAGTGGCCACTGCATCCACATCAATGATAAAATTTCTTCCATTGCTAGAATCACAAGTCTATAGCAGAATACTAGTAAGTCTACTTTAGTCCATAGTTCATTTCCCAATCCTGAGGATTTGGGGATGGTGATATCCACTCCACCTCTAATTGAGAAAGGTCTGTGATCCCACAGGGCCAATGGATGGGACTTTCTTGTTTGCAGTCTTTTGACAGTAGTCTAGGCTTTTTCTATCAAGCAGTATATAAGTCTCCCAGCATCTACTTATTACACAATTCCAAAGGCATCTCCACATTTTGGTATTTGCTTGAGCAGCACTCCACTATTCTGGTACCAAAATCCGTTTTAGATTCTTTGGCTGCTCAAGCAAAGACTATGCATTGGGTAGGCTTAATCATTGGGAAATTGTTAACTCTCAGTATTGAGGCTAGTAATAATTCAAAATATGTCATTGAAGCAACTTCTCTGATCTACAGAAAGGTCCATGAACACTAGAGAAGAATTTATATCCTGCTGATTTGTGGAGCAATGCTCTGAAAATAACTTTTGAGCCTAGTTCTTTAATTATATAATTACATTTTTCCTTGTTGATCCACTGTCTAGTTGTTCCATATGTTGATGTGAGTGAAGTATTATTATTGTAGATATATTAATTTCTCCCTTCAGTTTTGTAAGAGTTTGCCTCATGTATTTTGTGGCACCCTTATTAGGTGTACAAATATTTATGATTATTATTTCTTCATGGTGCATTACACCTTTTATCAATATATAATGGCCTTCTGATTATTTTATAATGTTTTTGCATTTAATGTCTGTTTTGCCCAATATTAGTGTAGATACCCCTGCTCTTTTAGGCTTTCTGCCTCTCTGAAATATCTTTTTCCAACCTTTCACATTTATCTTATTTGAACCTCTGGGTATAAGGTGAATGTCTTCTAGACAGCTTTTGGAAGGATTCTATTTTTTATCTAGGCTCTGAGCCAGTATTTTTTGATTGGGAAATTTAATACCTTAACTTTCAATGTTATTTCTGTAGAGGCATTACTTACTCTGACCATCTTAGTCTTTGGTATTCATATATCATATCTTATTTTTGTATTTTTACCCCTTTGGTTTCCCCTACTAATAATCTTCATTTTTACTCTCCTACAAATCTCTATCTCATGACATTTTCTTTCAAGTTGCAGAATTCCCTTAATTATATCTTGTAGAGCCAGCCTCTTGTTTGCTAACTCTCTTAGTTTCTTTTTATCTGTGAATATTTAAAACTCACCCTTATTATAGGAGTACAATTTTGCAGGATAAATAGGAGATTTTCTCATTCAACCTTAAATATATTATGCCACAGTCTTTTTGCCTCCATAATTTCTGAAGAGAAATCCTCACTGTCATATTGGATATCCTTTGTATTTGATGGATCACTTTTCTTTTGCTTTCAGAATTCTCTCTTTAACTTTTGATATGTGACATTCTGAATGGAATGAGTCTCTAAGTAGATCTGTATGAATTTATTCTGTTTGGAATACATTGTGCTTCCTGGATATGTATATTTATGTCTTTCATAAGAGTTGGGAAATATTCAATCATTATTTCTTCCAATATTCTTTTTTTCCCTTTTCTCTTCTCTTCTTTTTCTGGAATTCCCATGAGACATATGTTGGTGCACTTTGTGCTATCATTCAATTCCCTGAGATCCTGTTTAATTTTTTCTATTCTATTCTCTCTGTTCTTCTGTCTTTTCAATTTCAGATGTTCTGTTTTCCAATTCCCTTATTCTTTTTTCTGACACATAAAATCTGTTGTTGTATGCCTCTAAGTGTTTTTAATTTCATCCATTGTCCTTTATTCCCATAAGGTCTCTTATTTTTCTATTTAAGCTTCTAAATTATTCTTTGAGCACACATAGTCTCTTCTTGTCATTTAACTCTTATAGATATTTTCCTTCAGCTCCTTGAATTGATTTAGAAGATTTATTTGAACATCATTTATTAGTTGTTTCAAATCTTGTGTCTCATCTGGTGTTTTGATTTTTTCCTTTGACTCAGTCATATTTTCCTGGTTCTTTTTATGGCTCATAGTTTTTGTTAATATCTAGGCATCTAATTATGATGGTGAGTTTATTCTGATGGCCAGTTTCTCTCTCTTGCCTAGGATTTTATTGTTGTTTCAAATATTTGTGTAATGATTCTTCTTTGATTCTTTGTTCAAATTATTTTGTCTTTAAAATTGTTATTATTTAACTGATCAAAATTGGGTCACTGACCCACTAATGTTGTGAAGACCTTTTCAAGGGCCTTGGTGTGGGGAACAGTAAGGGCTACAAAAATCTTTCACAGGTGAATTCTAGCAAGCTTTAAGAGAAGAATTGACTCCAATCTTCTTTCAATTCTTCCAAAAAATTGAAGAGGAGTGAAAATTATCTAACACCTTTTCTGAAACCAACATAAACTTAATAAGAAAGGCAGGTAAAGATATTACAAAAAAAGAAAATTACATTCTACTCTCTCAAAAGAACATAGATGCAAAAAATAATTGCAAATCAAATACAACAGCATATTAAAAAATTTATACTCAATGATCATGTGGGATTTATTCCTGTTATGTAAGGGTGGTTCAACATGAGAAAATCAATTAATGTAACATACCACATTAAGAAATTCAAGGAATAAAACCCACATGATCATCTTGATTGATGTAGAAAAGCTTTTTACACAATCCATCATCCATTATTTATAAAAATACTTTGAAAGATAAGAATAGAAGGAAAGTTCCTCATTATGAAAAAGGATACATATTAAAAATCCACAGCCAACATTATGCCCAAAAGGGAAAGGTTGAAAGCTTTCTTTCCAAGATTGGGTACAAGCATGGATACTGATTGGCACCACTGTTATTCAATATTGTACTAGAAGTTCTAGCTAGAGCAATTAGACAAGAAATATGCATTGAAATAAGAAAAGAGAAAGTAAAACTCTCACTCTTCACAGATGACCTAATCTTATATTTAGAAAATTCTGAAATGTATACAGCAAAGCCAATTGAGCTAATAAGTATTCAGCAAAGTGGTAGGATACAAGATCAACATGCAAAAATCTGTAATGCTTCTGTACACTATTATTGAACAATCTGAGGAAGAAGTCAGGAAATAAATTCCATTTACATTTGCAACAAAAGACTCAAATATCTATTAATATCAATTCAACCAAATGTGTAAAGAAACTGTATTCAGAAAACTACAAAATACTGCTAATAGAAGTCATAGAAGACCTAAACAAAGGGAAAGATTAAGTATTATGTAGATGTCAATGCTACCTTAAACTGATTTGTAGATAAAGTGAAATACCAATTAAAATCACAACAGCTTACTTTACAAGAAAAGCAAAGGCAATTATCAACTTTATTTGGAAGGGAAAGGGTTCCTGAATAGCCAAAAACATCCTAAAAATTAGAGTGATGTAAGAGGACCCCCACTGCCTGATCTTGAAACATTATGAAGCTACTGTGGCTAAAACAGAATTGTATTAGCATAAAGAGAGACCCAACGATCAGTGAAAAAGAACTGAGAGTCCAGAAATAGATCCTCACCTCTTTGGTCAACTGTTGGGTTTTTTTTTAACAAACCTCCCAAGTCCACATAACTGGGACAAAGGAGTCTCTTCAACAAATGGTTCTTGGAGATCTGGATATCCATAAACAAAAGAATGAAACAGGACCACTATCTCACTCCCTATTCAAGAATCAAATCAAAATGAATCAAACACCTAGATATAAAAATGAGACCATAGAACTAAAAGAAGAAAATATAGGAAAACATCTTCAAGATTTTGTGGTCCTTGGTGGTTTATTGGACCTTATGCCCAAAGCATAAGCAACAAAAGAAAAGAAAGAAAAATGGCATCTCCTCAAAATTAAACACTTTTGTACCTCAAAGGACTTTATCAAAAGAGTGAAAAGGTAGCTGAAACAATGGCAGAAAATATTTGAAAACCGCATAGCTGAGAAGGGTTTTATATACATGATGCATAAAATGATTCTACCATTCCACAAAAAGACAAATGACCTGATTTTTTAAAAATGAGCAAAAGACCTGAATGGAAATTTGTCCAAAGAAGAAATATAAGTGGTGAAAAAACACTGAAAAATTGTTCAACTTCACTAGTGATTAGGGAAATTCAAATCAAAACTACAATTAAATATCATTTATCACCAATTAGAATGGCCACTTTTAAAAAGGTAACTATAAGTTTTGGAAAAGATGTGCAGAGGTAGAAATGATTATTCTCTGTTGGTGGGAAAGCAGAATGGTACAGTCACTGGGGAAGACAGTTTGACAGTTCATAAAGAAGTTGGATATAGATTTGCTGTGTTACCCAGAAATATGACTTTAAGGTACATACACAGAAGAATATAGCAGTGACATGAACAGATTTCAGTACACAGATGTTCTGAGCAGCATTGTTCAAAATTGTAAAAAGATGGAAACAACCTAGCTGTCTGTCAATCAATGAATGAATAAACAAACTCTGGTGCACACATATGGAATATTATTCAGGTGTAAGAATAAATTAAGTCATGAAGCAATGACAACATGAACGTGGAGAACATTAAATTGAGTGATGCAAGCCAAACACAAAATGACAAATATTGTATGATTGTGCTATTAACTAAATATATTGTGTAAACACATGGAGTTAACTAGAATATAGGTCAGCAGAAAATAGAATATAGTTAGAGAATGGAAAGCTGGGGTTCAATCTTTGCAGAATTGGTAAAAAACACAACATTGCTTGTAAGTCTTTTGAAATGAATAGAATTGATAAAAGCATGTCTTCATGTTTGTAATAAATAGTGCTAATATATGGGTTTGAAAGTGGTTTAAAGGGAAAGTCATGCTTATTACTAGAGGGAATGTTAATAAAGGTAACATGGAACTGAATATCATAGTGAAACCTCATGTGTAATATGAGTATGGGTAATATTGTAAATATAAGACTGTATTTCTTTGAAAGTGAACAAAGATATGTTAATGTTATAACAGGCAAAAATACAATCAAAGCAAACTGTGGACAGTAGTATAAAGAAATATATTAATAATCTCCAAATAAGAATAAAAATAGGAAATATACTAAGTGAAAGAAACCAGACAAAATATACAACATATTGTTTGACTCTACCTATACAAAATATATATATACAAATAAATTAGAGAGCAGATACAGAAAAGCAATGATATATGGCTGAGGAAGGATAGAGAGATTGAGAAGTGATTTTTAAGGGGTAGGGTTTTTTGTTTACTTATCTGTTTTTTGTTTAGTATTATATTATTGGAATAATGAAAATGCTCTAAGAATGAATGAAATGATAAATGCACAACTATGTGGTTATGCCAAATACCATTGACTGTACACTTTGGATGGATTGTATTACTTATGAATATGTATCAATTAAATTGATTTTTTAAAAACTGCATTGATTTCAAAGATGCTTGCTATCTGCACAAAATAGCCCTCTGAGAATAAGGGTCCAAGTAGAATTTGGGATTGCATCTCTCTGTGAACAAAGTCTTAGCCCCAAGATAAATCACCATAATCCAACAAGTCTAAAGAAGTAAAGATTCAAATAATAATTTTAAATAGTACTAAGTAGTAGGAGTTTTCATGTTATGACAAAAAACTAAAGGCATCAGAAATGGAAATCATCTGACTTTTTGAGTTAGGGTACTGATTGGTTGACACCAGATTGTTGACCAGTTTACTTGAGAAAAATATAACAAGAAAGGAACACTCAAGTAGCTGAATTTCAGATGAAGGCATAATCATGATGGTTTTGCTGGGGAAAGGAAGTGCAACATTTTTTTGACAGCTGGAAACACACCGTAGTTAACAATCAACTGATTATTTTTTCATTGGTTACATCATTTGTTAAATGAACATAACTGAGGTATGACCTATAAACAGAAATGAGCATAAATCATAAGTATACAGATCCAGGAATTTCCACAAGGAGAAGACTCCCATGAAATCAATCTCCCCAATCAACAATGAAAACATGACCAGAACTCCAACACTGTTTCCCTATAACAAGGCCCCTGTGCATCCCCTGAGGAAATTGTGATACAGACTTCTCATACTTTAGTATAGTTTTGCCTCTTTTGAATTTGACATAAATGGTAACATGAGTATGAAAAAACCTGGGCTAGGGACCTACTTAGGTGGTACAGACCAGTTCCCAAGGACCTTGATGTAGGGGACAGTAAAGGCACCAAAAAACCTCATGTTTTTTTACCTGGAGTGCACTTTCCTGGTCTGAAACAGATGGTGCTCTTCAACAAATCTCTCTGCTCAAACCCTATTGGGGAATATGTTCAATGAAACCACAACAGGGCAAGTGGTGACTAAGGAATGTCTAGGAAATGTCCCCTCTGGATCGGCTATGCAGAACCAAGCCTCACAGTTCATACACACCGGTCACTCCTCAGCTGCACACTCCATTTTCCCAGGTGGGGGGGGGGGCAAACTCTCACCTATGTAATGGCAACAACCAGTCCTGGTCAGTAGGGAGGGTGTATGAGTGAGCAGGCTATCTTTAGCTCTCTGACAGCTCCTAAGAGGGAACAACAGCACAGCCATCCCCAGTTGGGAAAGATGGAAACCATGCACCAAGCAGATGCAGTCACCAGCCAAAAGCTAGTTTGGCAGTAGGCTGTCTCACTCCCTCTCCCTGTTCCTGGAATCATGGATCCTCCATGCCTCTCAGTCCATAGCCATCCACCAGGGACTGTATGACCCAAAACTGTCTGCTCTGTGATTGGGGGGTGGATGCCAGCAGCAGTGGCCTAAGTCACTCAAAGACCCTCATTGCAGTCTCCTTCTCTTCACCCCTCTCTGTTCTAGGTTCTGCCTAGCACTCTCCTGTTCTCCAGAACCTTAGAACACTTGTTTCAGACAGTTTCTACCTGTCCTCCAGCTATTTTTCTGGGAGAAGCATGATCCCTGTAACTGTCTAATCTTCCATATTCTTGCAATCAGATGAATGTGGCAATTCATGACTTTCCCCCATTTGGATGACCACTTTTCACACATATGAAGCTTATCATTGACATGATGGTGGATGTGTCCTTCTTGGATATCATTTCTTAGTTAGCAAGGCCTCTTTCCCTAACTAAAATAATGGCATATTAAATTGGTAGAATGCTATTAGGAAAATGAAAATGTAGAAAAAGTAACAAATATCAGTGTATTTAAAATATTGACCCTTGTGATGGTTAATTTCATGTATCACTTTTACAAGGTTATGTTTTCCAGGTGTTTGTTCAAACAAGCACTAGCTTGATTGCTATTGTGAGGGTATTTCATAAATGGAATTGCATCTATTATAAATTGATTCTATTTTTGACTTATTACATCTACAATCAACAAAGGAGACTGCCTTCATCAATGTGGGGAGACTCCTTATACAATCAATTGGAAGTTTTAAAAGGTAAAACATTTTCAGGAGTTAGAAAGAATTTATGCCTCTATGTCATTTTCCCCTGGTGCATTCAAACACAGTAATCAGAGATTTTAGCTTGCAGCCTACCATACAGAATTCAGACTTGCCAGTGTCCACATTCTAATGAGGCAATTACTATAACAAATCTCACTCTGTCTCTCTCTCTGTCTCTCTCTCTGTTTCTCTCTCTCTTTGTTTGTCAGTCTGTCTGTCTGTCTCTCTCTATATATATATATATATAATTTTGGCTTCATTTCTCTGGAAAAATATAATGAATACAGCCCTTAAATGGCAAAAAATGAGAAATGAAGGAATAAGCACGGTAGTGGAAACACATTTTAATATATTGACAATTAGAAAGGTTTTTCTTGATAAAGATAAAAGAAAGATAAAAATGAAGCTGGGATGTTGCAGAGGTAAAGAGAGGCAAATTGATCACAATAGAGGACCAAGTTGAAGGCAATTTTGTAATAGTCAACTTCAATAAATATAAGAGCATTCCTTTCCTGAGGCCAAGGTAATTAAGGAAGGACATATGAATAGAGAATTAGTGAAAAATATAATGCCACCATCTTTAGAATCCCCCATATTGTTCTTCGTGCCATTTCAGAAAATAACATTCATGCAAGGAAATTTGCAGTCAACACTTCCAAGGTCCTGCATTCTCAGTGACCAAGCTCTTCCTCATATTGAAGCACAGGATCCTAGAGCTCCACTAGACTCTAGCCTTTGAGAAATCCTTTCTCTTCCCTCCACAGCTTGTCTTTGGTCCAGTTGAAAATCACATCCAATTTACAGGACTGATAACATGTATATAGAATTTGAGTTCTGTTCTGAGGGTAGTGCCTGATCTTCAAGCCCAGGACTGGCTACCAAGGGAGCAAAAAGCCAAATATACAGAGGTTGTTCCAGGGTAGAGCACTTTTATATTAAAAAAAAAAAAAAAGACAGTTTTTCCTCAGAAAAGAAAATATGCCTGGCTCTGTTCCAAAGACTGTCAGGTCATCTTGTTGATGATTTCTACATCCAAGTTCAAAGACAGTGCAAAACCCTCAATGGCTTAATAAAGCAAAACTTAAATTGTTATAAAAATAATTCAAATAAGCATGACTTACAACATGTAAGGGTTATATGGAAAAATATTTTCCCATTATGTTTACTGCTGTGTTCTCAAACCTGAGCTCATTCTTAGATTAGAATAGTAATTATAATTCATTAATTTACTCATTAAAATCTTCATTGACTTCCCAGAAAAATTCTGGGTATTGAAGATTGAGTAGCAAGGACAACTTTTGAAGTGACAAAATTTGTATAAGTTACTAAATAAGAAAACATTCATGTAGATTTAACATCTATGAAAGAGTCAGGGCAAGCTGTGGAGTGGAATACGGGGAAGATGTTCTGGATATTTGTTGATAAATAATGAATGTAGAGAGAATCACCCATGGAGAACAAATGAGTGATGTGTTTCAACATCACATATTTGAACAGCTCTTGGGTCTGCCAGGAAGGCCCGCTCTTCCTGGGTGAAGTTTGCAGTTACATCATCAAAGATCACCAATTCCTAAAACACAGTGGAGATTAGAGTTAATCCATGGTTGTGCCTACCCATGTGCAAAGGATGATGATACGGATGGCAGCACTGGGAATGAGATGCTGTGTTTATAGAAAGCTCACATTGTGCTTATTGTTCGAGACAAATGTTCTCTAGGTTGATACAGAATATGTCTTTCCCACATACTCACAAAGATATGCACACTCTGAACACACTTTGACTACTTTATGATAGACTAATTCATAAGGCATTCTGTGAAATATAGCCATTCCCTAAATAACCTGATAACTTCCAGTGTAACTTTCAATAAACTGGTGACTTCTAAATTGTTGATAATTTTTTTTACTTGAGAATCCATAACTGCAACATTACTCCTTATCAATTTCAAGTACATATAGAGGTCCATCAGAAAACAAGCAATATGCATGAGTCTTTAAGACTCTATAGGTAAATTATTAGTATATAACATCCTCAAGTTCCTCATTTGCAAAATAGTTTTCCAATTTGTTTGATATGTTCAGAGTTCCAATGAAATAATGGTTAAAATGCTTCCTATCTGATAAGCAATTATTAAATACAGGTGGTAGGAGTTTTATTTATTAAATGAAAAACAATATAGGGTCAATGTCCAGCATTCTTCAGAATGAAGAGATTTCCTAGAGAACTTGGGGTCAGCAAGCATTGTGTCTCTCATGTCTACACAACTGGTATTCCTTTTGAAGTGTAAGGTGAAAGAGTTCAAAAACACAAGCCAGGGGCTCTTCAGACTACTGCACTGAAAAACATTCCTAGCTGGTTCTGGTCTGATGTTTCCCATTTTCAATTTCTCTGAGAAAAGCAAGCTCCTATTATCATTGCATTTTTGGTATCCTTATCCTGTCTTTCTGCTAAGGGTAATTTTAAGACTCTTGATTTTTTCTTATCACAACAGGCCTTCACAAACTGAAACAGAGGTTATCTCAAAGATTATCCCAGTTATTCTCTCCTCTTCAATGCCCATCTAAGCTTAAGGAAAAAGTATTTCATTTCCCTTTCTTCTAGTTTTAAATTTGAACACACATTAATAACAAAGAATGAAAATGGACAGTTGTTCCAAAGGGAGGCATGGAGGATTTTAGATTTTTTTTTTTTTGCAAATATATAAGCATGAATTATATAAGCTTTAATAAGTTTAAATTTGATAAATATATATATATACATACACACACAGACACACACACACTCCTTACCTTTTAAAAGAACAACCTAATTAGAGATGGGCAAAGTACTTGAAAAGACATTTCTTCAACACAAGCCAGGGGCTCTTCAGACTATTGCACTGAAAGACATTCTTCAAGGAGTATATGCAATTGGCCAACAAATGCATGAAAAGATGCTGAATATCTTTAGTCATTACATATATGCAAATCAAAACTACATTGAGAGGCCTTGGCCTCAAAGCATGGCAGTTGTAGTGAAGAGCATGCATGGGTCTTGACATGGCTGTGGCAGTGTTGAATAGCTGGGGCCCCCACACTCAGGTCAGGGTGGCAGGGCCAGGGGCAGTGGGTCCCTTCAGGATGGCTGGGCTGTGGCACAGGTTGAAGGCCAAGAATTTGAGTATCTGATGAAGAAGCTCTAGGTGACAATTGGGTGCAACTTCTCACAGGGCTCAGTGTGAAAGAGACTAGATAGGGAATCAGTAGAGAGACCTGGAACCTGGAGGAAAAACCACTGCCATTGAACATGTTTTCTTCAGTACCCGCAAGATGACAGCTGGAAGACCCTCACAAGAAATCCCATTCAGATTGAGATTTTCTCTGGAAGGCAGGAGAAGATGCATATATTCTCCAGGAGCCTTATCATTGGGTTCTCCTGGGGGATTGGTGAGTGGGGTAATCAATCAAAACAGGAAACAGCTGGTACCCCTCTCATGTCATTAGCAAAGGGATGGACTAATTAATTTTTAAAAAATAAGCCAAAGGCCTTTTGGTCTCCCTTGCCTTCACTCTGTCCCTGTGCCTGTTTGTGCCCTATTCTGGCCTCCTTCAACCCACCTGGATCAATATGCAAGTAAATCTGGGCCTTTATAATCTGTAATGGGGAATTGTAATCTGTGAATTAGCCCACTTTATCACTCTTAAGCTCCTTCTTCTCTACCTGGGACCCGTGATCTGTTATTTTCTCCCATTTCTCTACCCTCCCTACCTTAATAAATTTCAGGCCTAATCAATGTGGTTTTCCCTTGAAATTCATTTCTCGCATTTTAGTCAAGAAACTATACAAAATCCAGTAACAAGTGCATGCAAATGTGGGTCACTCGAGCTTCATCTCCTCATGCCACCTTGAGAACTTCATGCCCCAGTGTAATGGCAGCCTTGATAGGGCTATCCCCAGCACCTACATGCAGCCCTAGCTGGATACAGGTGCGAGTGGTGACTCCTACCTGTGCTGCCTCTGCAAGAATTTTTGTGTTCATGGACAGTTTGTTCTAGAGGCATGCGGTGCCACTGCTGCAGCTGCCACAAATGTTCTTATTCAGGTTTCCCAACACGAAATTCAAGATCATGTTCACTGTGCTGTCTCATGAGAGGAGGGATGGCTAGGAAGCATATGAGGCCCTAGTGCATCCTCTCCAGCTCAAGATCTCAACTCTGAACATCCACATTCCAGACACCATGGCCCACCTGATCAGCACACTGCCACCACCACCCATGGGAACCATCAGTGCTGCAAATGCTTGACCTTCCATCCCCCATAGAGCACCGTCTTCCAGTTACAAAATTGGCCATGTCATACCATCAGACCTCAATTTAATGGCTGACAACTCACAGCCAGAAATTGAAAAGGAAGCTTCAGGAGGAGATAGCTGAAAGGATATTTTGAAGCCACCTGATTACTGTACAGTTAATATTACAAGCAATTATGATGGCTTCTGATAAACAACTCACTCTAAATGGAATTTATACACACATCAATACAAATTACCCATACTACAAGACTGCAAACTGTTAGGTCCAGAGCTTCCATCCTGCCCCCACTCATCATCTCCTTCCCCACTCTTCCTGCTGCTGTGGACTCCTTATTGATAAAAACCAGTGTTCCAGCCTCCACTTACTTCCTTAAACATTTCTGTTGATAGGAAAGTAGCAACCCATGTCAGAGGAATGATAACATCTAAGACACAGATGCAACCACAAAGTCAACATGAGTTATCATGAACTGACCCTAAAACTACAAAGCTAGCAATCATCACAACCTTGCCCTTTGTAGTCTAGCCCAAGAAACCTTTCATAGTCTAGCCCCAGAACAAATTATAAATAACTTTCTTCCCCCCTCCCTCAGTGCTGCTGTCTACTCAGACAAAGCCTGCCTGCTAAGCTCTTTCTCTCATTAAAAGCTTTGCTTGACTTCTGGGAAGATGGAAGACTAGAAAGACATGGGACTCTGTTTTCCTTGAGAAAAATAGCTAGAGGGCAGGATTAAACAGCATAGAAAAAGATCTTCTAGAGTTTAGGATACCAGGTGAAAGCTGGACACCACCTAGAGGAGAGAGAGACAAAGGAGGGAAATCACAATGACAGAACTGTGAGTTGAAACCAGTGGCTTCTGCTGGCACCATCCCCCATACTAAAGACTTTTAAAAATACTTAGGGCTCTAGGCCATCAACTACAGACAAAGGGGACTCCAGGGATCTACAATCCCAGGAAAAGGGAAAGAGAGAGACACAACCTAAAGCTGACAGCTTCTGACCCAGAGATTTGGTCTGCTGTATCCCATGAGCCCTTCCAGCCAGGTGGGACCACACAGTGGTTTACCCTGGGAGCTGGCCAAGGACTGGAGAAATCCAATCTTCACAATCTCCATCTCTTTAAGCTGGGATTAATTGTTGAGGATGTCCCAGGAAAGAGGAGAGAGACAGATACATAACCTAAGGCTGACTCAGGTTTTGACTTATAAATTTGTTCTGCTGTGTCCCAGGAGACCTTCCAGGCTGGTTGGGGCTGTTTCATTGATTGCCTTGGGAGCCAGCAAGGGGTTAAAGATATACCACCCTCCCAATCTCCTCCTCTGATATCAGGGACAGTTTGCTGAGGACTCAGGGAAGAGTGGAAATATTTCTGACCTGGGAAAAGGGAGGGGTCTGTCAGAGAAGGCTGGAGAACTGTCTCAGAGAAAGATGGAATTACAAGTCTCATAGCCTCCAGACAGGAAGCTCTACCACAATGATCCAGTCTGTATTGGAACAAATACACTCTGACCAGGCATTGAAATGAGAGTTGCCAAAGAGCACCATCTACTGACAGAACAAAGAAGTGCATGCAAGAAAATTAAAAATAAGTAAGAGAGGGTTTTCCAGGCTCTATAGCCTCCCTCCCCAAGGGTCTAGAAAGCAACTCTACAACCAATTACTGAATCCAGTGACCAGTTTTGAGCAACCAGCAGGAAAATCCTAACAATCCAGGTAGAGCCAAGAATCAAAGAGCAGTGATAAAACACTAAATCCCTACAAAAGAGAAAGAAATTGAACATCTGATTAAACTACATCCTAATCAGATGCCTAGATATCAGCAAAAAATTTCAAGGCCTACTAAGAAAACAGAAGACATGGCCTAAGAAAAGGAATATACCAAAGCCCCAGAAAAGATGCAGAATTTGAAAGAACTAATCAGCAAGATGTACACAAATTACCAAGATCAAGTTAATGAGTTGAAAGACAATATGGTTAAAGAGATAAATGACATCTAAAATATATTGAGCAAGTGCAAAGAAGAATTTGAAATCCTGAACAGAAAATTAACAGAGCTCATCAGAATGAAAGACACAATAAGTGAGATCAAAATACATTTGAGGAATACAAGAGCAAGTTGGAAATGATAGAAGAAAAAATAAGTGATACCAAAGACAGAACAGTTAAAATTGAAGATAGAAAAGAGCAGAGAGATAAAAGAATGGAAAAAATTGAACAGAGTCTCAGAGAGTTGAATGAGAAGACAAAATGAAACAATATATGTGTCATGGGAGTTCCAGAATGAGAAGAGAAGAGAAAAGAGGCAGAAAGTGTATATGAGGAAATAATAGCTGAAAAATTCCCAACTCTCATAAAAGAAATGTTCTTATATGTTAAAGAAGCACACCATACCCCAATCAGAATAAATATGAATAGATGTACTCCAAGACACATACTACTCAGAATGTCAAATGTTAAAGATAAAGAGAAAATTCTCAGGACAGAAAAGGAGAAGCAAACAATCACATACAAGGGATGTCCCATAAGACTTAGTGCAGATTTTTCTTCAGAAACCATGGAGACAAGAAGACAGTGGTATGATAAAATTAGGATCCTGAAAGAGAAAAACTGTGAGCCAAGAATTCTTTATCCAGCAAAATTGTCCTTCAAATATGAAGGTGAGTATAAAATATTCACAAACAGAAACTAAGAAAGTTTTCAAAAAAAGAATCCACCTCTGCAGAAAATACTAAAGGAAGCCTTAGAACCTGAAAGAAAAAGACAGGAGAGTCTGGCTTGGAGAAGAATATGGAAGAAACAATAGCAGAAAGGATAACCAAAAGAATAAAATACAGAAAAAATAAGATATGACATATGAAAACCAAAGAATAAAATGGAGGAATTAAATAGTGCATTTACAGTAATATCATTGAATGTGAATGGGCTAGCCTCCCCAATCAAAAGATACAGGCTGACAGAATGGATAAAAAAACCTGAGTCATCCAAATGTTGCTTAAAAGAAACTCACCTTAAACCCAGGAATACAAATGGGCCAAAAGTAAAAGGTTGGAAAAAGATACTCCACCCAAATAGTAACCAGAAAAGAACAGGGGTAACTATACTTATATCAGACAAACCAGATCTTAAATGCAAAAAAAGTTATAAGAGATACAGAAGGCCATTTTATATTAATTAAAGGGACAATCCACCTGGAAGATATAACAGCCATAATTATCTATGCACCTAACGAGGTTGCCCCAAAATACACGAGACAACTCTGGCAAAACTGAAGAAAGAAAGAGACATCTCTACAATAATCATAGGAGACTTCAATACCCCACTCACATCATGAGATAAAATGACTAGACAGAAGATCAAGGAAACAGAGAACTTGAACAATATGATAAATGAGTTAGACCTAACAGACATACACATAACACTGCATTCAAACTGTTGGTTATACATTCTTCTCAAGTGTCCATGGGTCTTTCTCCAGGATAGACCACATGTTAGGGCACAATGCAGCTGTCAATGAATATAAAAAGAATGAAATTATACAAAACACCTACTCAGACCATAATGGAATGAAACTGGAAATCAATAATAGACAGGAAAAAATTAAATTTGCAAATATGTAGAGGCTAAACAACACAATATTAAATAATCAGTGCTTCAAAGAAGAAATTGCAAGTGAAATCAGTAAATATATTGAGACAAATGAAAATGACAACACAACTTATCAAAACTTATGGGATACAGCAAAGGCAGACTTCAGAGGGAAATTTATAGCCCTAAATGCCTATATTAAATAGAAGAAAGAGCTAAACTCAAAGATTTAATTGAACAACTAGAGGAACTAGGGAAAAAACAGCAAACCAATCCCAAAGCAAGCAGAAGGAAAGAAAAAATAAAGATTAGAGCAGAAATAAATGAAATTGAGAACAAAAAAACAATAAAGAAAATCAACAAAACCTAAAGCTGTTTCTTTGAGAAGATCAAATAAAATAGACAAACCCATAGCTAGGCTAGCAAAGATAAAAAGAAAGAAGATGCAAATAAATACAATCAGAAATGAAAGGGGTGAAGTTACAACTGACTACACAGAAATTGAAAGAATCATAAGAGGATATTATGAGAAACAGTACACCAACAAACTAAACAACCTAGATGAAATGGGCAAATTCCTAGACATGCACAACCTACACTGACACTACAAGAAATACAGCAACTTAACAGAACAGTCACATTTAAGGAGTCTGAATCCATCATCAAAATCTACCAGCAAAGAAATGTCCAGGATCAGATGCCATTACAGGTTAATTCTACAAAGCATTTTGAAAAGAATTAACACCAATCTCATTTAAACTCTTCCAAAATACTGAAGAGGAGGGAAAATTACAAAACACATTTTAAGAACCCAGCATCACCCAAATACCAAAGCCCACTAAAGATACTACAAGAAAAGAAAATTACACACCAATCTCTCTAATGAACATTGATGCAAAAATTCTCAACAAAATACTTGCAAATTGAATCCAATAGCATATCAAAAGTCTTATACAGCACAACAAAGTTGGATTTATTCCTGGTATGCAAGGCTATTTCAACAAAAGAAAAGCAATCAATGTAATACACATATGAACAAACTGAAGGACAAATCAACACATGCTAATTTCAATTGACACAGAAAAGGCATTTGACAAAATCCAGCATCCTTTTTTAAAATAACACTTCAAAAGATAGGAATAGAATGAAAAATACCTAAATATGATAAAAGGCATATATGAAAAACCCACAGTGAACATTGTAATCCATGGGGAAATGTTGAAAGATTTTCCTCTAAGATCAGGAACAAGACAAGGTTGCCCACTGTCACCATTGTTATTCAATATTTTAGTGGAAGTTCTAGCTAGGGCAATTAGACAAGAAAAAAATTAAAGGTATACAAATAGGAAAAGAGGAAGTACAACTCTCACTGTTTGCAGATGACATGATCCTGTACTTAGAACATCCTGAAGTATCCATGGCAAAGCTACTTGAGCTAATAAATGAGTTCAGCAAAGTGGCAGGTTACAAGATCAACATGCAAAAATCAGTAATTTCTTCTACATTAGTACTGAAAACCTGGGGAGAAAATCAGGGGTAAAATTCCATTTTTGATAACAACAAAAAGACTCAAACACCTAGGAATTAATTTAACCAAAGAAGTACACAACCTTTATGCAATAAACTAAAAAATAATACTAAAAGAAATTTAAAAAGACCTAAACAAATGGAAAGACATTGTGTGTTCATGGACTGGAAGAATAAATATTGTGAGGAGGTCAATCTTACCCAAACTGATTTATAGATTCAATGCAATACCAATCAGAATCCCAACAGCTTACTTTACAGAATTAGAAAAGGCAATTACCAAATTCATTTGGAAGGGAAAGAGCACTTGAATAGCCAAAAGCATTCTAAAAGAGAGTGATGTGGGAGGAATTTCACTGCCTGACCTTGAAACATTACAAAGCTACAGTTGACAAAACAGCATGGTACTGGCATAAAGATAGACACATTGACCAGTGGAATAGAATTGAGGATCCAGAAATAAACCCTCACCTATACAGTCAACTGGTTTTTGACAAACCTACCAAGTTAATGTTAATGGGACACAACAGTCTCTTCAACAAATATTGCTGATAGAACTGTAAATCTATAACCAAAAGAATGAAAGAGGACCCCTATCTCACTCCCTATTACAGGAATCAACTCAAAGTGGATCAAAAACCTAAATATAAAAGCTGAGACCATAAAAGTATGAGAAGAACATGTAGGGAAACATCTCTAAGACCTTGTAGTAGGTTGTGATTTCTTGGAC
>JAQZBX010043820.1:0-21547 GCA_029593785.1 Cabassous unicinctus | reverse complement strand
AACAATCCGTATTTAAATGTTAGCTATTTGTAGGATTTATCTGAGAAGGCCAGCTACCCAATTCCTGAGTACCTAGCAGCCTGTGGAGACTTAGTTGGGTAAAATCACTCCTTCTGCAAGAAGAGGAGAACCTCTGGTACCTGCAGTATCATTGTACAACCTACCCAGAATGTCTTCCAAGACCATTGTTGGACAGATTTGTCTGTTGCACCCCTGGAGAATGTTACTAAAATACACAGATATTTCTTTGCCGAAGTTGAACAACAAAAGAGCAGTCTTGCCAGGAGCACATGGAACTCTATGCCCTCAACACACTTGCACACATACATGCATATTTAATTTGCAGCCATGCACACACATTCATAAAATGCACACTTATTAAGGCACAAAGTACTAAAAAGTAAAAGTTATCATCTTAAGAATTTAGGAAAAGAACAACAATTCAAATAAAGGTAAGAAGGTATAATTAATAAAAGAACTGAAATTAATAAAGTAGAAAATAAAAAATATAGAGAAAAATAAATGCAGAAGCATTTACTTTAAAACAATATCTAAAGTAAATAAAGTTCTTATTAGCCTCATGATAGAAAAAAGAGGGTAAATAGATAAAATTAGAAAAGAATAATAGAGATAAACCAAAATGAAAGGAAATTAAAGAATTATAAGAGAAAACTACACACAATAGTAAGTAAAAAATTGGAAAATCTACGGAAATTAATACTTTTCTCTTCAAATAAAATTTGCCAAAATTTCCCTAATAAATGCAAAACCATGGTATTTGAATTGTCAAAGAAAATGTGGGTGAGCTGATTGAAGTTGAATAGCATAACAAACATATTCACAGCTGAATTTTAGTTAACCTTTTAAGAACATCATATTGCAATGTTCTCTGAATTATTAAAGATCTATATATATAGTTGGAAATTTTCCAAATTTATTAAATGAAGCCAGCATAACATACAATTAAATCAGTAGAGGATAAGAAAGATATTTAATGAAATTCAAGTGTCATTTCTAATAAAATATCTAAATAAGCACAGATGTTAAGCTATTTAAATTCAATAAAGACTTTGTAACAAAACTGAACAGAAATATCATTTTAAGTGGAGAAACACTGAAATAATTTTAATTAAAGCTAGAGTGTCCTTTATCACCATTGTTATTAGAATTTTCTTGAAGTTTCTAGCAAATCCTATAAGTAAGGAAAGAACTAACTGGAACAAATATTGGAAAAGAAGAGTTAAAACTATCTTTATTAGCTAATTTTATACCTTGAAAGGCCAATGATACCACTTTTAAAGTAGTAAAGTTAATAATAGAATTTTTAAACCTTCAATATCTAGAAGTACAAATGGGAAAAAATGTTCCACTCAAAATGTATTACATAGGCATAATCTTTAAAATAGGCACAGCATCTATATGAAGAAAAGGTAATAAATGTGAATACCTACAATCAAGATATTAGCAAACAAGAAAAGTTAAAATTTTCATTTTTCTTGAATGATATGCTAATATAAAATTATTATTCATACCGAAATTAAAATATTAACTTAATACAAATTCAGTTGTCAGAGTTGGAAAAGTAATATGAAAGTTTAAACATACAGGCAAAAATTCTGAAATTAGAACCACATGAAAAATGTGAAGGTAGAACTTCCCTTACAAATAATAGATTTGGGATAAAATAGAGCAACAAATATGTCCCAATTTTCATAATTTGTGGAAATTATATTATTTTTGTGGTTTGGTGTGATACATCCCTTGAACCACAGTTCTTCCCCTGTGGTGATATTTCATTTTCCAAGGTTGACTTTGTTATTCTTTTTTTAACAGACAAGACTGTAAAACTTTTCTAATTATGAACTTCCATTATTTCATAATCAGATTTAAGTGTTTAGAATAATGATATAATTTTGGAATGCAGAAGATGCCTTGGTCGGTCTCTTAAAAAAAATATCGAGCATATAAATATCCTAAATCAGTTTCAATTTTGGATGTGTGTGTTTGAGTGTGAAATGTTATATTGATGTTTTGCTTAATAGTAGAGCAGTAATCATAGGTTGTAATTTGAGGTGGCTTTTGTTTTACTTTTCTTGGATTTTGCATTTCTAGCATTTTCTGTTTGCTTTTCCCTTGCTGATGAATTTCATTGTAGCTAGCTCTAGCTTTTTACTCTGAACTGCCCAGCTGATGTGATTCCTGCTGATATTACTTGTTGTTGGAAACCTAGCATTAGCTTTACTAACCACTGGAGGACTGGCCTTTGGCTACCTTGTGTGTAGGGATGCTAGGGGCCCCTGCATTTGTGTGATATAGTCCATTAGACTCAAGTCTCTATAAGATCCTCGGAGGTTGACTGATTGTTCCAGGCAAACTTTAAATAAAACAAATTCAGTGACTTAGTGGAAAACTTTATTGCCTGAATCATTGTTGGATTGCCCTTGAATATTTTTATTTGGTAATGAATTTACTCATTTTTACTGTCTACATGCTCTTGATTCCAGAACATTTTATTGCCTGTGAATATTTGATTACACAGTATTATCACTTGTGAAATTTCCTAAGTACCGTATTAAGTTGGAACAATACTCACTAAGTGTTATGTGTAAGTGTGTGAGTGTGTGTGTAAATATGTGGGTGCTTTTCTGCTTTCTATATACAATTTAGAAACTCACATGGGATTTTTTTACTTTTAAAAACCTTCTCTTTTTGAAATTATCTGGAAAATACTTGTTTAACATTTTGCTTCAAAGTAGAACTACATAAATTTAAAGCGATATATAGAAAATTTTATTATAAGTTCAGAGAAGTAAAACAAAAACATGATAATTATCTATATTATTTAGCCAGAGGCCTCTAAATTTCAGACAGGAATACATGGAGGGACAAATGTGAATGTTGCAAATTGGTACACAACATGAATACATTGTCTTAATAATGTTTACTTAATAATTTGGGGATAGTGATGGAATTGGTCTTCAGTAATATCATTTTCCATGCTCTTATTAAAATTTTTCATTATGAGTCTCTAAAAATTTTCATATTGTCTGCAATTTCACTGTCCTTTGATGCAACCATATGTGCAAATTTACACTTAAAAGTCATGTGCCCTGTATTTTCTGTGTGCACAGAGATAAATTGTATTTCTACATAGATGATGACTTTTAGAAAAATAAAACACAAATTTCCAGGATCATCTAGGACAATGGCAATCCAGGCCATCAAGGAGAGAAAATAAAACCAACTAAATCCAGTTCTATAGCAAAATTCAGAGACAGAGTACACTACATGTAAACTGTTCTGTATAGAGAGGGAAAAGTTATATGCTATCAGCTCCAACTCTGGATCCCATAAAAAGTTAGGTGGAGACTGCACAGAATAGAGAACTGTTTTCAGGACCCTAAGAGTTTTCAGAAAGACAGTTCCACCCTGCATGGGAAAATACTGTAAACAGTTCTGAGATCTTGTATATTTGAACGCTGTATACTGGAGAATTGAATGAAGGAACTTGAGAGTGTGTTAGACCTGAGGAGGCTATTATGTATGTAATAATTCAATGAATGAAAACATTGTCACAAAAAGGAAGTTCTTTCTATTTTGAGAATGAATTATATCATTCATCAATTTTGTCCTTGAATTTTCACATAATTGTGTATAATTCATTTTCTAGTATAAGAAGTGGAGGTCGTCGAAGATACTGAAACAATTTCAGAACATAATTTTCCTAGTTTTATGAATAGGTTTCCATTTTTTCCCTCCTCATCTTTTTCATTTCTATTTATATTCTCTCCTCTATTATACTCCCTTGTCATTATTTTTTTCTCTATAGGAAAAACCAAGCTTCATTAATACATAGAAATTCAATCATTTAAAAGTGCAGAGCAAATGGAGAAAGGTATTTTTTTCTTACTTTCAATTATCAGAGTGAAAATAATAATTTATTACATTTTCAATGGGATGAAAAGGGGTCATGAGAATTTAAGGATACAAATTCCAGACGACTATTAGTTCAATAAAATATATGTCTTCAATTTTAAAGGCTCTTCCTCCTGTACTTACTTTTCAGGAAGTTGAGAGAAATTGATTACTCTCTTATTAGAAATCATTTGTCATATGACATAGTAATATTTCAGAACTGTCCTTTCAGCCACCAACATATTCCCATTTTCTCATGAATATTTTCATAGGTAATTTTCCTAATTTATTTAAATGCATTTTGATAGGAAGAACACCAGATTGGGAGTTATGGGATCAGGCTGTTACTTCTGGCTATGAAACTGATTACTAATTATTGGAGTCGAAGTTATTTCCTTTCTTTTGCCTTTGGATTGAATTTGACAGGAAACATTGGATGAGACTGCATGAAATACTGGGACTCTAGTAAGAAGAATTCGATGATTTCAGAGGAATTTGATTTTAATTTAAATGGGCTTATTTAAATAATGCATTATTTAAATAAATCAAACTGACTAAATATCAAATGTTTGAATACAATTTATTTAAGGGAAAGCATTCTTTTGTTTATTTCTACATGTATTTTGCAGTTCATTCATACCTGAAGATTGAAATTAGTTGTGAAAACTAACTGTACAGTATATTGGGAATAAGAGGAATTATTTATGAATATTGTATTGAAAAAAGAAAAAATATACAATGAATAATCAGTTACATCAATGATAGAAAATATATACTTTCTATATAATGCAATTACTGAACTATGAAATTTACTGGGTCCATTTTCTTGTACTTTTAATTTATTGGAATAATCAAAATAAAAATAAATCCATACTTTTTTAGCTTAGGAGTTACTGAAATGAAACTTTTTGCCACTTAATTATATCTTTTAAAGGACTAAGGACTATAAACTCTTAATCTCCATATGAGTTTCCATTTTATCATAGTAATTCGCATTCATGGAAATTATATTCGTATTACACTTTTCATGTCAGAAAATAAGAGTTACTGCAGAATTAAAGGTTTTTCAAAAGTAAAGCTTCTGCTCTTTTAGTCTATAATATATGAATCACATTGAACATCCTATCAAATATCACCCTTTGATGAGGTTCATCTATATGTTAATGGCCTCTCTATTTTCATGATATCTTGGCCTTTTCATTTATTTTGAATACATTGTATTTATGCATTTTATATTGTTTAAATAGAATTGTAAGTCAGTGAAGAAAGCATGGCACTCTTCAATAACAGAGAAACTACATTCTATAAAACTTGTGTTTAAATGTTATTAATATATTCAAATTAGGTTAAAAAACCTCCTCTGAAAGGGAGTTTGCCTGTAATAGAAAGACATAAGAATATTATAGATGGATCATGATTTGAGATAGGGGGAAGTAGGTAATTTATATACAACTACCTCATAAGAACCCTCATGATTCTGTTATATTTTAACATTCTGAAGAGGAAATAAGCTCAGGAATTTTTGGTTAATATGTCTAACTAGTCTTCTATATTATAAACATGATTCATACCCATGGTATTGAAGCTTCTGGGATTGTGCAAAAATCCCCTCAGGGATGCACAGATACAAGGAAGATAATTAAGATATAAAGTAACAAATTGAGCTGCTGGGTCATTAGGAAGAAACCCCACGTCCTGAAAACTTGCAATGTAATAAACATGCTGTTAATAAGGAAATGAGGCGTAAGAAAACGAGTGAAGTCACAGGGACATTTCAAGAATTCAGAAATTCAAAGCAAGCTCTTTACCTTAGAAATAAAGAGAATAGATGATGAAGTAGAATATCTGAAGGTAAGCTATGTCCATTTCTATCAAACTATACTTTTTGGTGAAACTAGTTTCAAACTTATGTATTTCAGTTTCCTCATCTGTAAAATGAGTATAATATATGTCTATGTATTAAATTTTTGATGAATGTGAAATTTAAATGAGATTATGCATATTAGGTGGCTAATTCAGTTCTTGGAAAAAGGAATACTCGTCAACATTGTCATTATCAAAATACCTATGGGGCACACATAAGCATCATGCTAAGGGTTCAGGAAATGATATCAACTGCCTAAATATTCCTTCCCTCTATGCTCACGATTTACCAAGCTAAGACTGAATAAAGTTAAAAACCATTTGGATTTGTCAAAATAAAATTCACATAAAGAAAAGCATTTGTTTACTTAGTCTTAACAAAATTTCAAATGAAGGTGTAGCTAATTCATTCCATACAGAATTATAGTTACCATACAATCCCAAATCTTTGGAATGACTCAATCCTTCTTTAATAATTCAAAATTTATTTCCCTTTAAGAAGTATGTTTCATTTGAAAAAGTACTGTAATTATATTTTCCTTGTAAAAAATTAAAACATATGAACCAAGGTTAAATCTCATTTGATTTTGCTCCTTTCTCCTTTCCTCAGTTGGTATCCATTATTAACCAGGTGGACTGCTTCCTTCCTGTATTTTTGCTATGTATTTACATTTTATATGTGTGTGATTGGATTTCGTTACATAAAGGTATAGTGCTGCTTGAATCATTCTGCTATTTTTTTTCACTTAATAACATGCTTCAGGAATATTTCTCTGTGTATATAGATCTACCTTCTTTGAAATTGTTCCAAAATTCTGGACACACACTATTTCTTTGACATGCAGACTAAATATGATATAACCTTCTGTGTCCAGTGAAGTTTAAAGTTGCAGCCAAAAATTTAGGCATGAATATTAAATAGCATTTATTTTAGCTTGATAAAATCAGTTTCTCAGATATCCTCCCCAATCCATTAGTATCTCTTGATAAACTGAGATTTGGGGGATTGGGGGTTCAGTAAGGGTTTCGCTCTTGTAAATTCAAGAGATAGGGAAGAAAAGGTTCTCTGGACATAACTTTCTGTGCTTCCTCTGGACTCTGGATCACTGTTGTTTGTCTACCTGGATGTTCTTATGCCTGGAGGCACTCATAAAGGAAATCCGAGAAAGGGAAAACTTGTAATCATTTTCTTTCACCTTAATCAGAGCCTTATATGTTCTCTCTTCAGTGCAACTCCTAAAGTACCTGCCGCTTCATCCAGCCAGCTATTGACCCATGGATCCAATGTTTCTCTCTTTTGCAAGTTCCTCTTTCCAGCTATGGCAAGCCTATGATGCATCCATTTACTCTCAATTTAATACTCAACATGCAAACAAACTAAGGGTAACTTAAGAGAGCAAAATCTAAGGTCCTCTCTCTGTTGTACTGTACTGCCTAGTCAAGTGAATGTAGTTACTTAGGTATGCAATTCAAAGAATATGACTGTAAATAAGTGAGAGATGATGTGTATACCGATTGAGAATTCTAACGACCCTTTATTCATCACTTAACCTAATTTTTCATTAACACTTTGAGCCAAAACCCTGAGAATAAAGTTGTGTTAATACTCCTCTCATCATTCTACTTTTCTTCCTCACTCTCTTCATCTATTTCCTCCTGAGTTCTATTGTCCAGAAAAAAAGCATATATTCCTTCACTTCCCCTAAGTCATAACATTGATAGTACCTTAGAGTGGCCTAAGTGGCATATGTAGAAGGGGTTTATTCTCCACACTACTGGAGAACTCTGGGCTGTTCTGGGTTATCCAAATCCTTAAGGGAAGAGAAAAAAGAATTTGGAATTTTTTTCCCTCAAAAAAGTTATTTTCCTGTTAGGTAATCTTGTTTTGTGTGCCAGAAGTTATTATTACTTTCAAGAAGCTATTTTTAAACAGAATGAAGCTTTGGGGAAATGAGTATAAACTGGTCAGTATAAAAAAAAAATGGAAAAAACAGTTTTTCAAAATAGCGTTCAATTTTATAGACTCATTTTCTAAGTGCAAAATCTTGACTATTTCTATTTTTCTTATGAAAGCAACATTAAAATGGATATTTTTATATACCTCCAGTGTGTATGTGATAATTTCTTTATGGTAGATAATGAATAATGGGATGGCTGGAACTGAAGTGTAGTTTTTTTGACATACAGACAAATTGCCTTCCAAAATGGCTCTACTAATCTACAGTCCAACAAGCAAACTTGGGAGCATAATTTTCTTCACAACTACACCAACACTAAATTTAGCAAACAAACAAAAAATCAATTTTTATTATTAATATATGTTATCTCATTGATATATTTTTCTGCTTTTATCAGATATAATGTTTCAGGTGCAAGTAATGGCATTAACTAAACTCAATAAAACAGTAAGGAAATGCTTCACATCATGAGAAATTTGAAAAGTATGGTGGCTCATAGTATGGTAGGACCAAGGCTTGAGCTCCCCTTTCTGCATTTCTTGTAGTTCAGCTTGGCTCCCTGCATTTGTTTTGTTATTATTCTGGTTATTTAAAGGCAACAACAAATTCAGATCTTCCATCCAGACACACCATTGTCTATAGGAATAAAAGAGCCCACTTCTCCCTCATGTACTTGTTAAGAGTATAAGAAGAAAAAAAATACAGAAATCACAAAATCACACCCTTCCCCTCAAACAATTTCTCCCTAAATATTGGCAACAATATTTACAGGGATTAGTTTATACCATATAGATATCAGAATGGTTTCTACCCAAAAGGAATGAGCTCCTTAGGCTGGGGAATTGGCCAGACTTTCTTAAGTTACATACGTAGGATTAATAACAAACCCTGCTGAGGAAAGTCTCCAGGCTGCTGGGGTGAATGTCATCTAGAAAAAGAACAGTTCCTGTTAAGTTTTTGGAAGAAGAAAAGGGAAAATAACCTCTCTTTCTAAAAATATTCAAAATGAAGAATACAAATATTTAAATAGGAAAATAGTGTAATAAATATATAAAAAGAAGTACAAACACCTGAAGATAGATTTCAGGGAATTTTCTGACACAAATTCCATTTATAAAATATTAGTATGTTTTTGAAATACAAAGTCACTTGATCACTAATACATTTTATGAGAATGTTTAAGTTCACAAAGATTATTGATTTTAATGCTTCAAAATATCTTCTTCATAATCAATTACTAAACAAAATATTTATTGCACTATGATAGGAAATTTGTATATCAGTATTGTAAGGATCAATGTCTGGATTCTGGTAACAAAACAGATAATTCAATGAAACTAATCCTGTTCTCTTTTCACCACAAAAAATATATGTGAATGCAGACAAAATATAATTTGGAAAGAATTAGAAAATGCAAACTTAACTCAAAAATATATTCTGAGTGCCTGATATATGTCAGGCACTTTTCTAGGTGAAGTGAGCAAAACTGAAAAAAGGTCTTTCTTCAATGAAGCTTGTATTTTAGAAGGAAAGACAGACAATAAACAAACATTCAAGTAAATATGTAATATGCTGAATGTTGATATGTAGTAAGAGTAAAAAGGCAAGGGGAAGGGCTTAAAGAATATTGGGTTAGGGTGGATTATTAGTCAGGGTTCTCTCGGGAAACAGAATCAACAGGAGGTATCTGTCAATAATATGAGATTTTATGAGTCTCTCATGCAACCGTGGGGATGCACAAGTCCAGGTTCCACAAGCAGGCTGCAAACCAGGGGCACTGATGAAAGTCCAATGAAAGGTTCTTGATGAGTTTTGGGAGAAGTTGGCTGTCCAAAGAAGAGCTGGGAAATTCTCTCCAAATTTTGAAATCAATTCCCTTTTCAAGGCATTCAACCGATTGAACAAAAGCATCATCCATTGCTAATGCACTGTCCCTGATTGATGCAGATGTAATCAGCCATCCACACAGTAAACTCACTGGTGATCGAAGTCCATAAATGCTCTTGTATTACAATTAGCCCAGTGCTTGCTGGACCAAACACCTGGACACAATTACCTGGTCAAGTTGGCACATTAGCTTAACCATCACAGGTGGGATGCTGTTATTTTGCATATGGTGATTGGATAAGGCCTTCCTGAAGAGGTGACAGTTAACCAGAGATGTGGAGGAAATGAGCTAAAGAGTCATACAGATATCTGGCCAATTTACTATTCTGGCAGAGAGAAGGTCAAAAAATAAAAAGGTAATCAAGTGACACTTTCTAGATAAGACATTAAAAAGAGAGTGCCACGAAGGTAGAATTGTTCACTTTGCAAATGCTATTTTTACTTTTTCTTAAAATGTTTATAGTCAAGACCCAGTTGTAGAAGCATGAAATAACATAAAAATTTCACTTTTTGTTGAAACTTCCAAGTACATTCTACTCCATTTTGCGTAGGATATTATAACCAATGGAAAAATAATGGATACATCTGCATTTCTATTTTTATTGAAAAAAGCTTCTTTCTACATTACAATCACCACCACTCACACGTCTTAGACTTGTTTCAGGCTTGCTACAAATGGTACCATTTTTCAGAGACAGTTTCTGAACACTGAAATAAAAAGTTGTGGGCGTAAAGTGCCATGGCTTATGAAACATTCTCCATGGATAGATATAGTATGTCTCTCATAACTGTTAATAGAAACAAAGATTCCACAATTGAGCAGAGATAATTATCCAAATTCTAGTATAATCTCTTTAGCACTGTTCCTCATATGCTCCCTCAGTTCTCTTTGATTTCTTCATAAGATTGATTAAATGGGATAATGCATATAAAATTTTAGAATATAGTACCTGCTCAATCAATGGTAACTATTTTTATTGTGAAATCTAATATCCTATTCCACATGCAAAAATCAATTTTGAGATTACTAATTTGTTCCCTATATACACTGTGATTCTTTGAATAAGATTCCCATATAGTGAATACGCATGTTCTCAGCACATGAAACTTACAAAGTCTTCACAAAAATGTAAAAAACAAAAACAAACAAAAAATTTTAGTTTCCTAGGCTGCTGAAGCAAATACCATGAAATAGATTGTTTTAAACAATGTGAATTTATTAGCTTATGGTTTCAAAGCCAGGAGAATGTCCAAATCAAGCACCATCAAGGTAATGCTTTCTCCCCAAGACTGTGGTGCTCTGGGACTGGCTGCTGGTGACCCTAGGTTTTTAGCTTGTCACATGGCAAAGCACAAGGCAGCCTGGTCTCTTCCTTTACTTTGGTATACCATTTCAGCTCTTGCTTCTCATGGCTTTCCTTCTCATGTCTGAATTCACTCCATTTATAAAGGACTCCAGTCATAGGATTAAGACCCATCCTGATTGAGGTGGGCTACACCTCAACTGAAGTAGCTTATCAAAAGGTCTTACTTAGAATGGTTTCATTACCACAGGAATGAATTAAATTTAAGAACATGTATTTCTGGAGTGCATACAGCTTCAAACCACCACAAAACTTTCAGTGGAGAGGGTTGAGTTACTCATACTCCTGTATTCCTGGCACAATATTTTCATGTGTCCAAATGAATCTTCTCTACTTTCCTCTTATTCCCCAGTGCCTTCTCCCAAGCAACTCCACCTCATAGGCTTCCACACTAGCATATTTAATTGTGTTGAATGTGTACCTATTTTTTGGAAAAAGCATATTGTTATCTGTGTGTGTTTACAGAGATATAAATGATATTTTTCTATAGAGTCTCACTCCATTTTGATGTTTGTTGACAGATTTTAAATTTTACCCTTCCATCTTCCCCTCTACCCAATATCTGGGCAAGCTGATAAGAAAACCTGGGTGCTTTATCCTTTTCCACAGGCAGGAGGTTCAAACCATGCAGGCCCCTTCCTGCATGCAGGAATCCTCACTTCAGCTCTACCTCCAAACCACTGTAAAAAATCTGAGCCAATCTCTTTTCCCTCACCTCTCAAGTCATTTTTAGACCAGCTTGGGAGTCTCCCTACTCTCCTCTCAAAGCCTTATTATGTAAATAATAAAATTCTCTTACTCTTTTGGTGTGCCTATGGCATCACCAGTTGACATCTGAACCAAGTTTTAGGCAGGGTCCATCCTGTCTGCAGGGTGACAACATCAGTTGGTGCTGTGAGCAGGATAGCTTAGAAGATGCCCTCTACCACCAGGGATGTTGTTTCTCTTTCTTTGGCTTGCTAGCTAGCTTTGTTGCCTAATGACAAGCAAACACTTTGAGCTGAAGCCTTCCAGTTAGCTTGTTCTTTGTGCTGTGGAGTCTTGTACTGCACTTGCTGAGTTCTACTGAGCCTCTGCTATAGATAAAATTGATCTGAGTGAGAATTTTCAATAATTAATTTATCTTGTAAAATTGGTTTGAATCCTTGAAGTTCTTGTTCTATTTATATTGGGCCATATAAACTATTATAACTGGGGGAGTTGTTCCATGGGATTCCATTTTTTCAAGGCTATTTGTAAGTTCCAAAGACTTAATTTAAACTTATTATTCATTAGATCAAGTGTCCGTGCTCACTATCAGGTATTTTAGAACAATGCATGCTCTTAGTATGGGGAATTTAAGGAAGGCATAATAGTTGGAGTAGTTAAGGTGAGGTATAACTATTTGTCTTCTTCTTTATATCTGGTAACTCCCCTAAGAGTATAGGGAGTGCATTGCCTAAATATAGTGGGATTCCCAGATATAATTGTAATTTGAACCCCAGTGCTAATTAAGGTCACTTGGAAGTTCTAGACATTACTGATAGTGGCGAAGGTGCTCATTTTACTTCTCAGAATAAAAAAAGCTGGGCTCTTGAACAACACATTCCAAAATTTCACCTTCTTTAACAGCCTCAGGCTTCAGGTCTTATAGACCACCATAATGGCTTAAACAAGTTCAAATTCAATTAAATCAAACATAGTGTATTTTAATAATCAGTCAAACATCAAGAGTGAATTTTAAAAAATGTCTGTTAGGCAGCATTTAAGCTTCAAAACTCCTTTTTCTTCTCTAGACTACATCTGAACAAGCAGATAATATGCTAGTGCTACTCCTCTGGTGCTAGTGGGAGGTTCAAACCAAGCAAGCCCCTTTTAATGCATGGGAACCTTCACTCCAACCCCTCCACCTTAATAAATCAAGCTAATCTCTCACAACACGTTTAGACCAGCTTGGAATTTGCCCTGCACTTCCAAAAAGTAATTATTATGTAAGTAATAAATTTTTTCATTCTCATTTTGTGTGTGTGTGTCATCAGCAGTCTTGACCTTTGAACCAAATTCTTGTGGTGGGGATCCATCCTCTCTTTGCAAAGTGACTACAGCACATCTCTTTCTGTTTCGTACTCATTTCACCCCAAAAAACTAATTTTTAAAATACAAACACACACATACGTGTACCTATTTCGAGATTTTTGCCTCTAAATGCTATATACCTATAGTGTGCATCCATCAGCTTTTACTTATATGTATCCCTATTGCTGAGCAGTAAGTTTTGACCAATTCTCCACCACTATAAAGGATACTAGGATGAATTTTTCATGATTTCTCTCATGAACCTATACATTCACTCTGGGATGTATATCCAGTACCAGTATTGCCTACTTATATCCTTGCTTATTTTTCTGTGATATTCCTTGATTTGCAAGAATTAATTACATATGTTTAATATTATCTCTTATTTTGACATATCACAAATATCTTTTTCCAGGCAATTATCTCTCTGCTCCTCTACCTCTACTTGTTTTTTGTGCAAAAACAATCTTAATTTTAATACAAACAAATCGACAATTTCTCTACTATTTGTGCTACATGGCTTCTGTTTAAGAAGTACTTTCTTAAGTACTTTCTTACAAAATTGTGCAGGAAAGAGTGTAAACTACAATGTAAACTATAATCCACGTTTAGTGGCAATGCTCCAAAATGTGATCAACAATTGTAACAAATGTATCACACTAATGAAGGATGTTATTAATGTGGGAAAATATGGGAGGGGTTGGTAGCCGGGCATATGGAAATCTTTTATATTTTTTATGTAACATTTCTGTAATCTAAGTATATTTTTAAAAAAATAAAAAAGTATATTAAAAAAAAAAAGAATCACTTTCTTATGCCTACTAATCTAAGATACTCTCCAATTTTGTCCTCCATTTGGAGTCCATATCCTTATTTAGTGTATGATGAGGTTATAGTTTTATTTTTTTCTCCAAATAGTGATCCAGTTTTCCCAGCTCATTAATGAAACTTTTCTTTTCTTTATTGATTTTGATGACATCTATAGCATGGGTCATGATACTATATAAACATGGGTCATATATGATTTTTCTATTCTAAACCACTGGTTTATATTTTGTGGCTTTGTAAAGTATAGTAATATAAAATAGAATGAGTTCCCATCATGCTAATTGTTTTTCAAACTTGATTTACCTATTTTTGTATCTTTAGTCTTTTTAATAAGAATTTGTCTGGGGTTGCATTTAGTTACTAGATTAATTTGAGGAACGTTGATATTTCTTACCAATATCAGTCATCTAAACCATTAATATTCTTAAGCTTTATTTACTCACATGATTTTTAATAGATTATTATGGAGCTTGTTTACAGAGTTGAAAACTTTCCCCAGTGATGTTATACTGTCCTTGTTCAGTTATTACTCAAATATATTAGAGCTTTATTCCTATTTTGAGTTCTGTACTGGATATTATATCCTCTAATACAATGAACCCTATGGTAATGCATCAAATTGAGATCAAAGACCTTAGATGACTGGTGTTCATTGTGCATCTATCACTGCCATTCACAAACATGGATGAGTTAAAGTCATTAAAATTATTATTTTTTAATTGAGTTAAGGGAACATGGAGGAGATGGTAATGGCCCTGGAGAAATGTTGAACAACTCAACTAAGGTGGACTATTGGCTCTTGAATCATCACTCTTCTCCCTGCCCAGTTTTCCTGGATTTTAATGAAAATATAGAAAATATCTGGGTGGCTATTCCTTGAATTGTTGCTGATATTCTTTCTGGAAGTCCCTGCATGCCATAGTAACAAGAGTCCTCTTCATCAGATTTGAAGCCAGAGCAGACAACTTCCCTATGGTGATGTCAAGCCACAGCTTGAACCATTTAGATTAAGCAATTGGGTTCTGACTCTTGGTAGGCTGCCCGCTCCGACTGCTCAGGTCATTTCATTAATTAGTAATAATGCAATAATGAATTTTATTCATTTTATGATTTGTAATCTACCATACTATGGCAGGTCTTACTGCATTTTCTTCTTGTTTATTGCTGGCGCAGAAAAATATCTTGTATTTGGACAAACATGTCCATAATCTCTTAACTACTTGAGTAGTTTGTTTCTTTTGATTTTTCACAGAAATGATCATATTTTTGCCAAATAGTGGAGATATCATTTATTCCTTTCCTGTCTTTTTTTTATTACCTTATAGCTTGTTCAGTATTATTTTAAACAATATCAATGAGATCTAGCATCCATGTGCTTTTTCCAATACTTAAGTATATCTGATATTTTCCCCATTAAATGTAATGCTTGTTAATTGTTTTTGGTGTGTAATCATGATCAACTTGCATAAATTCTTATTTCTTCCAAACGTTCTAAGTTTTTACCCCGTCACGTATAGTTTAACATTATGAAGTTCCTCTGTAAATTAATACCTTAACTCTTCTGAGATAATTTATTGTGTATCATTTCCCTAAAGTCTGAGTATCCACAAATCAAGTACCTGAAGAACCTAAGTATAAGAATATTTGCAGTTACACTAATAAAGCTAAGAGGCAAAGAGTGCATGAGGTTTAATATAAAATATGCGGTTATATTGTTAACCACTCAAAGTAGAACAGGTAAATCCAAAAACATGATCTCTAGTAGCACATTTCTTTGGCTGAACCCATGAGGAATTATTCTAAAAGTAAATATAGTACTATTTTCAATACATGAAATTGAAATAAAACTTGAATGTGAAGAAAACTAATTTTGGATTCTCTGTCGCCCCATATGAATTGTTCACATGTATGTCAGTAGTTGCATGTATAAAAATTTACCCAATTCACTTAAAAAAAAACATGCCTTTGGTCCTAAAATGTATTTTTAACTGTAAATGCTCTAATAAACGTTCTTTTAAATGGTCTAACAAGTATTCTCATGAATGCCAACTGCAAATGTTCTTGCAAATGTCAATTTCTGATGTTCATAAAAATAGATTTTGAAATGTTCTTGCAAATAACCTTGTGATTAGAACTTAGTGATCAGGAGATTAGAAATGTTGAAAATGAACTTCATTAGATTTTTATTAATTCTTTAATAGATGTGAATCCTACAGTGAAAGAAGACCAGTGGTTTATGATGTAGGGACTTTATTTATGCCATAGACATATCATTTCAAAGAGTTTATAATCTCCATGGGAGGAGAAATAATTGCATAATAAATAAAATCAAAATAGTATAATAGTGTACTTTAAATATAAAATGAATCTGAAAAAGAAAAATATAAATAGGGGTTTGAGAAAAAGAGCTAGGGATTGAGATGAATATTTAAGGATGTGAAAAAATAGTGAGTAGATGAAAGGTTGTAGCAATTGTAGATAATTTTTGTGCCTTCGTATTGCATTAGTCCAAGGATATCTTAAAGGCTTATTAAGTATCTTTGTTCAGTTTTATTGTGAAAAGAACTTATTTTAACTGTTCCTGCTACTGGAGAATATAAAAAAATCTCTTTCTTTTTTATGCTATTCATACACAAATATAAACATATAAATCATCCATTAATATTGTTCTGAAATTAATTTAATCAAATGTTTAGTAAACTTAGGTGTCATAGTTCTTCCTCACGTGATTTTTTTACAGGCAAATTAATAGAAACATAGCAAAAATATGCTATTTAGCAGCCCCTTATATTAACCTATGTTAATATAAGGCCTTTATATTGATTATAATAGATGTCTCTCCTTGTGGACTTGTGTCTATAAATTGGCCTCCAATTTATTCTTCAGCTTTATAATGTATTAAGCTGTGGCCAATATAATAACAGCAGAAAAAAAAATACACCTGCTTCAAACTGTGTCTCGCTACTGATAAGAATGTAATATAATGTTGGGGGTCTCCAAAACTTTCATAAAAACTGAGTGGATTAAGAACATTTTTACCATTAACTTGGAAGTAATAATGTTTCTTTAGTCGTGGAAATGTAATCATTAAAAGAGAGAGAGAAAGACATGAATTTGCTTTCCACTTATTGTTAGTGCTTTATGCTGCTTATATTTTAATGTAATCATCTAATATACAGTCTTAATAGTATAATGTGAATGTTTCTAACTTGCCTTTCATACACATTCTGACAATGCTGACAAGGGCACATCACCATCAGAAATTTTTTAAGTTATAGAAGCATTAATTCCTTTGTTAGACTTTAAAAATAGAGTGATTTATTTTTGTGCTCCAATTTCCTACCTGTATGCAGCTCAGTTATTAGTAGGTGTGGGGATATTGTCCTCTAATCAAATTTTTCAAGCCATCTCTATTAAAAAGTCAGTAAAATGAAGTATTGAAATGCAGATTGCATTGATCTGCTCCAAGTTATTGCAAGGTAAGAGGAAACTGTTATTGTAGGTAAATCAATATAATCTACATTAAAGTACATTGTCTCTTAGACTGCCAGGAAATATTCAGTGATCTCCATTAGAAAAGTGGCCATTGTGATCACCTTATGTTGTCAGTCCTTAAATTTATGCCCTTTGTACCTCAAGGTAAGCAAGATTTGTAAACTTTTCAGCACCTAAATTTAGTTTCCACTGTTTATACTCAGTGTTCCTTGTTTCTGGTCAGATAGGGAATATATATTGGGCTGATTTCATTATAAAGAAAGATAAAAAAACAGATTCTAAATATTAATAAGATCAAAAGTATTTATCAAGAGTATTCATGGATATTTTTATATCACCACCAACTAACTTATACCTTTATAATTTTGTTTATTATGAAATTGTGGTTTCATTAAATTTTGTTATCTCAAAAGAAAATGTGTGGTTTCACACTGATGTTCTCTCTAAAACAATCGTTTTAGTGGAAATGGTGATACATGATATACCGTTAGCAAGCCAAAGGGGCTCTTTAGCCACTTCCCATGCAATAATAAATTCTTTGAATGAGTAAAAATAAAAATGGACTTTGCAAACTGTTCCTAGGAAAGCATGAAACAGAAAAGCTGAGGCCATTCCTATCATATAAACTGATTTATTTGCATTGTAAATATAGAGGAAGGGAACTAAAGCACTGGACACATTGGATGCTGCTGTTTAATCTCTTTATCATGGTTTATCAACAAAGATATCTACATTTTTCCAGTTATAAAATCACTCAGAATTTCTCAATAAAAAAAAAAAATGTTTCCATGTCACAATAGAAGTTGAATTTAAAGAGGGAATTATGAGCCAAAATTAAATGACTGGCGATCAAGCCCATTACTACTTGATTGACCAATTTGTGTATGCTGTCAATTTGTGTATGTATTGTATTCAATAATAATGAATATAATAGGGACTTTTAAAGCCATCATTCATAACTGTGTGAATATTTAATGTCTTTGTTCTGGACTTTCCTTTCATTTATTTATTTATTTATTTTTATTTTTTTAATATGGAATGCTTCACAAATTTGCATGTCCTTCTTGTACAGGGGCCATGCTAATCTCTGTATGGTTCCAATTTTAGTATATGTGCTGCCGAAGCGAGCACTGAAGTTTCCTTTTAAAACCTATTGAAAATGTTCCGTTACCGGATTTTGTCTAGGTTCTTGACTATGCTGCAGAAATGAATTTCAACAGCACATCATGTTGGTTAGGCCAGTAATTTGTTAAGGTAGGGAGGGAAGAGAAATGAGAGAAAATAACAGATCATAGTTCCCAGGTAGAGAAGAAGGGGCTGAAAAGTGATAAAGAAGGCTGATTTATAGACTATAATTTCCCATTATAGATTATAAATGCCCAGGTTTTACTTGCATGTTGATCCATGCAGGGGGGCACACACGGCAAAAGCAGGGCACAGAAGGCAAGAGGGAGAGAGACATTTAGCCTTTGCGCTTGCTTTTTAAACCATTAATTATTCTTCCCCTTTGCTAATGGCACAGGAAGAGTCTCAGCTGTTTGCTGTTTTGATTGATTACCCCACCCATCAATCCCCTGGGAGGACCCAATGATAATGTCCCTGGAGAATATCTGGGGCTTCTCCTGGCTTCTGGAAGAAACCTCACTCTGAATGGCAGAATCTCGCAAGGGTCTTCCAGCAACTATCTTGGGGATATTGATATCCACGTGGATTTCTTGCCAGGTTCCAGATCCCTCTATTGATTCCCTATTTTACTAGCCTGCTTCCTATCCACTTCTCAAAAGTAAAAAAAAAAAAATTCTGCTCATAAAAATACCAACAAAGAATTATCATAATACAATGCTTCATGTATATTGGTGAATTGATATTAAAAATAGTGTTAATAAGCATTTAATATACTAATAGTGACAGCAAGTAAAAGCAGGTTCCTTTCTTCCTGATGCACTTCAAAGAATATTTACTGAGACACGGGTTTCAAATAGAGAACGTTTATTTGTTTGCACAAGCAAAGGAGCACAGTAGCCTAGTGGTCCAAAACTGCCTCCCAGATCACAGAAATTCTAATATTTTATATCATCAAGATGATTATGAGTAATTGGGGTGGAGCTGACACAAGTTCCTTCATTAAGAAATATTAAGGAGCTGAACAGGATGGGGATAGGCACCAAACCAGCATGAGTCACAATGTTCTGGGATAGGACAGTACAGAGCAAAGGTTATTACAGGGTTTTTCATATGGATATTAAACAGAGGAGGGTGGATTGGGTACCATCACAATAGTAAGCACACACAGGGTGAGCCTTATTTGGGGATAACTATAAACAAGGGTAAGGTCAGCCTAGGATTACCATCAAAATAGTAAGTATAAACAAACCTGGTTTTGGAATAACCTTAAACAAGGGTAAGATCAGTCTAGCTAGCTTCAGTAATTTCCAATATTAACCTCTGGATATTTTATAATATAAATGCAGCATATAATGATTTAGTAATCTTAATAGTTCATTCATTCATAGTCCTCAGTTACAATAGCATTAAAGAAATTTTTAGAAAAGTGTATACAATACGTATTTTCCATTTTATTGTTTTGCAATTTATTACACATTAATAGGTAAAGAAATCTGTTATACTGAGATTAGAATGAAAATTCACCATACCACTCTTCATTGATATACTTTTTGCAGATGCATATTATAGAAAAGAAGAAATATGTTAAATATACAGTAGGCTGTCCAATGTGGATAAGATTGAAATCATGGTAAACTATATTAATGCCAATTCTGCTGAGGAGTGTTATGTTTTGTCAATTCTATAGGTGAATAGATTCTGGCAACATTAAGCACCATCAATACAGATAGATGCAGTGTATCATAGGTCCACAAGCACAAATATTTTATAAGGTCCTTATAATTACAAATTTGGATAATTTGGACGGTAAACCTAAGATGATTTTATTTTAAATTTATGTTCCTATAACTAAAATATGCATTCAGAACTTCTTGGTATCAAATTAAACATTCCTAATAAAATGAGCTTTTACATACTTCACATTTTCTCCTTTTTCCTTTTTGTAGAGATAACAACCATCTGCCTAGGAGCCATTTCCCTCTTTGATTTACTGACAGTAGCTTCATTTTGAGAATGAGGTCTCACAATACTCTGGAAAATTGGGCCCAGATAATAAAATCGTAGTAATTGTGTTCCCTTTGTCCATGATTGATTTATGAATGAGGGTGTCATTTAATTCTGATCAATGAAATGTAGAGTGATATCTGATGAAGGGACTTAGGGGACATATTTCCTTTTGTCTACTGAGAAAATGACAATCTAAGCTGCAAGGCAATAAAGGTATTAATTTGGGGTCTTCTTATTGAAGATTAGGAACAACAGATTCAGGTAGCAACCAAAATTTTGTCCTGTCTGGGGTCTTCCAGGCAAGAGATTTTAAGGAAAAAGAAGAAGATTATATAAGTTGCTTGTGATTAGAGGATATTGGGGTGAAGGGGTGCTCCAAATGTCCTTCAGGTTAGATAGTTTACTAAATTATTTATCTTGTGTTTTGTTTATGGTGTCCAGATTTTCCCTAGAATTTTGAGGAACATTGCTGTTTGAGGTTTTATATACTTTGGCAGTTTCTGATATCCGGCTGAGATTTACATTAGAGTAACCTCCACAGAATGACCTTCCCACTCCATTTTAAATCTCTTGTCCATAGTAACTGTTTTGTTTTATTTCTTTTTATACTTCCTATTAATAAAGAAGCACATAAGGAGAAATTGCTCATTCTGCCTTTAATAAAGAGAATGTGAGAAAGTTATATCTGCAGTGACTTCATCCATCTTGTGACCATGAGGATAGTAATCAGTGTTCTAGCAATGACAGTGGAAATACATAAAGGAAAGTGGAACTTACAAGCCACTAAATCAACCAATCCTGCCACTGTCTATACCTCTAGACATCTTAAAACGTAAGATAGTAAATCCTTCCAAAATAAGGTAATACACTGTTTAAAACTACTTTGGTTGGGTATTATGTTTCTCATAAATAAATTCTTCAGATTAATGAGGTCCACATATTTCCTACACATCCAAAAATCTCTTAATGATGAATTCACAATATTATCACAGAAAATATAAATATAAGTCATCAGATGAAACATCATCTGCCTCAAAAAAAAAAAAAAAA
>JAQZBX010043819.1:0-21520 GCA_029593785.1 Cabassous unicinctus | reverse complement strand
GTAGGAGTTGTCTAACTTATTCAACATTGTAGTGAACTAGCTGGTCATTTTCTGGAGTAAGTGGGTGTGTATATTCAACTTTAATGGGGTGTTTTCATTAGTGTTTTCACAAGTTCTTTAGAGATCTCTATCCTTTTATCAATGGAAATCTCTAATTGACATCTTGAGTTTAAAGATGTATTCTCCACCAGCTGGATGTTTATAACTCAGTCCCTGGGATTCGGGACCACTTTTGGTGCATCACAAGATTGCCTCTTGGACAGGATTTTACATTTGTTCCATGAGAAATTCTTCTACACCTTTATCCAAACAAATGGAGTGTACAGGGCAATCTCTATGCATTAGGTATTCATTCCTACTTCAGGATCTGGGAAATGAACCAGAAAGTCATTCATTCAGTATACCATGTTCCCCAAACTATAGACGGCACAGGTTAGCACTCCAGGTGTCTCATTTGACTTAAGATAAAGGGAGAAATAGTCATTATCCCTTTTTAGTTGGATGGTGGTGGTAAAGCTCATGGAATACCAACTAACTCCCTGTATCTTCTAAGCTATATCTATACTTTTACAAATTATTTTTATAGGCTGGGACTCTGTGAAAATCCTAAGGTAAATATCCAGGAGCTAACTTTTTTAGAAATTCTGTGACATATACATATTTTGCTTTTATTTGATTTAAGGATAATATTTTTATTTCTATAGTTGTTATTTGAATTTCCTAAACATGAATGTTAGTACAAAAATGGGCATTCCATCAAAGGTTTTATTCACTAAGATCGACTATAATATATAGCACATTTACAAAGCTTATAAAGCTCTTTTTCTACATTTTATGTAAGTATTACATGGTAGTCTCACATTTCACATTTGAATAAGTTGGATGCAGCCAACATTGAAACTAAGAGTTTCTTTTAATATGCAGTTATATATGAGACCCTTTATAACTCAGTTTCAGTTGAGCTCTTCAAACCAATAACAATCAATAATGTCACTGTTACTATGCAATATATGCTAATAGATTAGAAAACCAGTTTTGTGACACTTGGCCTCACCACTCTTGAAACTATAAGAGAACAGGTCTATGAGGTAAAAGCTCTGATATTCTGAATTTTGAAGGAATTGTCAAAGAACTGTGCATTTCTCCTGCTGCATAGTAGAGGGGTACTCTGATAGAACAATAGTCCCCAAAAGACACCCATGCTTTAATCCAAAGAAAGTGTGAGTATGTTTCTTTATATGGCAAAAGGGACTATGCATATGTGATTGAATTAAGCATCTTGAGATGGGGAGATTATCCTTGATTATTTGGTGGGGGGGGGTCCACAGTAATCAACAGGATCCTTATAAGGGACAGTGGAAGGCAGGAGAGCCAGGAAAGGAATTGTGATGACCATCTCAAGTCACAGAGGTAAATAAAGATTGGAAGATGCTATAATGCTAGATCTGAAGGTGAAAGAAGGGACCACAAGGCAACAAATGTAGATTTCTTTAAAAGCTTGAACAGGCAAGGAAGCAGATTCTCCCCTAGTGCCTCCAATAGGAATACAATCCTACCAACAAATTTTGGGCTTCTCCCAGAACCATAACGTAAGAAATGTTTTTATTTATAATGTTTTAAGTCACTAAGCATGTGACAATTTGTTACAACAATAACTAATACCCCTTACTCGAAGCCAAGTAAGGTAGATGTTTCAAAAGAGCAATTTAAATGGTTAAACATGAATTTCTTAAAGTTTGAGTGCCATGGATTCTGGTATAAATGCAAAAAGTCTGTGATGGATCATAGTAATCTTAAGTAGAGTCAAGAATACTACATTGGAGAGCAAGTTGAATATCCAAGGATGCATATATATTTTCCATGAGCCAGATTTGGAAACTTTGGAAGAGAATTCCAAAGAGAGAAGAGTATGCATCTAAGAGGGCTTCCAAGAAGGGATGAAGTATTCTCAGTAGACTGAGGTGGAAGTGTAGTTAGTCACTTTCAGAGGTGAGAAGTTAAGCTGATGGTTGGATGAGGCATTTCCCTTCCTCAGCAACTTCATTTGAAACCCCTACAAAGGGGAAAGTGGAATCTGAGCAACACACAGAAGCATCACATGTGAAAAATAATTAGCCTGCAATACCTCCAATATGGTATGCAAGATTACAACTCTAAGAGATATATAAGAAGCTTTATTCATACTAACTTTCTCTTTTCCCGTCTGTTCAACCATGGAGAAGATCAAATAACAGATAATGAGTGAAGAGAAGGTAAAAGAAGAAAATTCTGAACAAGACCACTTTTCATTGTAGATTTCCTATTTTCAACCAGACATGAGTTATAGGAAATCAAGGGTATAAATTAGAAGAGAAAAATATTATATTGTACAGGAATTGAGGTTTTATTATCTGAAAGTGACCAGAATGCTTAGTAATCCCTTAGATTTCCACCAGAGTTATAGAGAAAGAGTTTACAGAGAAAGTGTACAGGAGCTCTCATGAGAAATGGTAAAGTTGCTTTCTGCTTGCAAATTATTGAATTAAGCTTGCTACATAAATGCAATATAAAATAATACATTTTTATTCTAAAAGTAAAAAATAGCACATGTACAATATGAAGATGATCCCTCTTTAGCCTTAAAGCATGGAGATAAGATTTCAGTTGTTCCTATAAATGTAGCTAGCATAATTACTTGAATGAATTTAATAAGACTATTGAGCAGAAGATGTTATTACATCAATTAAGAGGCTGTAGGGTGGGTAGAGCTAACTTCTTTTGCCCAGGAGGATCATTCATTAAAAGACAAAAACACACCAGTTAGAAAATACACTGGTTGAAACAATGATTTGTTTATTTTAACAACCTTTTGCCTAGAAGTACACACTCACATGGAACTTTTACTAAAAAGTTCAGGAATATCAGGGTGACCCTCTAGTCACACTTTTCCTTCATTGCCCTTACATACCATTAAATAGCAATAGCCGAATTCTAATCTTTCTCTCTCTTGATGTCAAAAAAGAATTCAGTTGCATTTTCCTCCCTTCTTGACAGTCCTAAAAAAGTCCTGAAAGTCTTCTCATTACTTTTGGTGCTTAAGGACACTATATTTTCCTTAATATACCATTGCAATATATATATGCAAAGATTATTTTACTAGGGATTCCACCTGAATATTTATTTGGTCAAACAAGTGGTTTTTCAATGAAACCTTATTTTTTTTCAAATAAATTTGAAAAAACTTTAAACTTAAATTTAAACTCATTCTGAGAACATAAAATATATTGTTTAAAGGATACACTTATTGACTGAAGGACTAAGTAAGAGGAATCACTTGCTGTTATTGTCTCACCGTCTTCAATTCCCCTATGATACACACTTTGATATGGAAGTCATATGGAACAACTTGCTAAGTTAGTTCAATAGCTGTGGTCTCCTCAGGTTATAAAACAATGACTCAATCTGGAAGGAACCAAGAGGTTACATAAGACAAATAACTGGAGATCAGGGATTATTTGATATAGCTTGAATCTTTCTATAACACAATATGTGACCTTCATCACTAAATGTCCTTGGACCTTAGTTTTCTGTCTGCCACATATAAATCCTGTACTAGATGTTCTATACACTAATCTAGTTATATATATCTTATACTTTATGAATATGTATGATCTGTGAGTCAGTTAGTAAACCCATTCAAGGTAACTTGCCCCCAAATAAAACTGTCATTTTGACAAACACACATTTTTCCCAGAATGTTTCTGAATATAGAAGAGAGGGTAAATTGTTATACATAAAAAATAAGTTATTCCTTTTAGATATCAAAATATAAACCAACTTTCCTTTAAATCAAAACAATAGGTTCTGGTAACTGAATTATAAAAATAATTGTGAAAGAGAGAGGTGAATGATGAGATGGTGAAGGGCATTAGAGAGGAGTAGTTCACATTTGGGCCTTTTAATACAGAACCCTCACCTCTACTGCAAGGCCTTATGGCTGTCACAAATCATATAGCAATTGTCTATAAGGAGAAGAGCATAAAGAGCATTGCCATTCATTCATTTTTATCATGAACAACTACTTTAGGAAATTGGAGGGGTTTTATAATCCAGTAAAATGATAATGTGATAATGAAAGAAAGATAAATATACTTTCTACTTGGGTTCCCATCAGACTTGAGCTGGAGAATAAATTGCTCTTGTGGCCATCAGATTACTGAAAGGGATGTTGACAATCTGTGATAAGCCTAGGTAATACTATCTACAATGTTGGAGGAAATTGAAACAGTTAAAGTTATTTTGAAGTTATTGCTTGGGGAACCATACTAATGAAAATATAATAGATGTCTTTGATTCATGAATACCTGCTTTGTATAGGATGGATTATTTGTCTCTCTTTTAATCTTAAAGGGAGATGTTCCAACTGACTGGTTTACCCAAAGAAATGGGGTTTCCATATAGCAGAAGATGTTCAAACAGAGCTTGAAGTACACTTACTTTATATTCAAGGAAGGTTTGAAATATTGGATGTGGGAATGGACAAGATAGCGTACAGGTGTTTGATTCAAATGAAAACAAATTCATCTAGTTATTGTCTAGGAATAAGTCTAGTTGCATATGAGAGAAAACCAAAAATAAAAGTGATGCAAATATGAATTTGTTACTTGAGCACATAAATGGAGTGCAAAAATAGAATCCCCATGGATTAATGTGGATAGTACATTAGTCGTTAAAGATCTGGGCCTTTCAGCTTACCACTCTGCTATCCCTAGAGCCTAACTCTTCTTCTCCTAGTCAAGGATGTTTTCCAGAGTTCCAGCTTGTTAACTGAATCCCTAGCTGCTCCATTATATAAACGTTCCAGCCAGGTCAAAGTAGGAGATAGGAAGAAGGAGCAAGAGTGTGTATCAGGTGTCTTTTAAGGAAGAATTTTTGGGAAAATTTCCATTTAATGTTTATATATTTGGTTCTAAATAATCAGATCACTTCCTAACTGCAAGGGAAGATGTGAAATGTGTAATTTATTCTATATTGCCATGTACCAAACTAAAACTGCAAAGAGGGTCAAGTAGGGAAAATTACATTGTGATAAGTTGTTGTCAGTGTGAGGCACAAAGGAATAGTCAGACAAGTTGATGCATGTGAAGCAGAGGGCTGCAGCTCGCTCAGGCAAAACAGCCCTGAGGTTACTGTGACCCTCTCTTTTATTCAGCTTGCAACAGTGAATAGCATATTATTCTCAGGATAGCCTAACCTTGCCCAAAATCTGTTTTGTTCTTACCTCAGCAAGAACACTTCCTTCTCTGGCAGTCTACCAAGAAGCTGCTTTTTGTACAACAAAGCTGATAACAAAAGTAGGGAGTCCTTCACTAGTTTCTCAGCTTGGTGCGTGAGAGCACTACCTGTTTCTGAATTCCCAGACAATCTTTCTTGGGAACTCAGACAATAACATCTGTGTGGTGAGTTCATTCTGCTCTGCCTCCTCCTACTGATATCTGCAGTATGCAGTGTCCTTGGAGACATTTACTAATTTTTCTCTTCCAGCAAGCATGCTTTTTAAATGCTTAACCCTTTATGCTCAGGCTCTCAGCATCTTCTCCAACAATTCCCCCTTTTTTGTTTTTTGTCCAGGGTGACTGTGCCTGTCTTAGATTGCCCTCCTCTGAAGGTCTTACCCATCACTGGCCACCAGCCAAGTTCCATGGACAGGGGTTTGAGAGTTAAGAGTTTTAAGCAGAATCAAGTTATTGGCATGGCTGGTCTTTTCAGCCCTATTAATGCGGGACAGCAGGGGTTTGCGAATGCCTCCTAATACAGTTAAGAGTAGCAAAGCACAAATGATCACCACACTGAAGTTAGCAAGTACAGAGGTTGATTTTCATCAATGTAAGGGGTTTATTTTATTCAAGTGATCTCTCTCTGATTGCCAAAATTCGCTCCCTGGAAGCATAGTAAGTTGATTCTGAGACATGCTCAAAATTTTGCCATCTCCAAGTCACTAAGCCTTTTATTAACTTGCTCATCTATATGTGCTTGACCGTGTTCAGTTCCAAGAATGTGTTCCCATTTTCGGGTTCAATCTAAGTTTATCTGGCTCCTTGTTTCTTCCTTCAGTGATAGGCCATTGTTTTTGGTACAGCTTCCCTTTTAGAGTTGATATGTCAGGATACACCTATCAGTAGGTAATTAAGGCAAAGTTTTCCTGTGAGACAAGCATTGCTGGAAGGGTGTAAATGGCCTAGATACATGATAGTGACCCAGAGGAAAAGTAGGCATTGAGAGACAAAAATTCCTCTGAGAGAATCCAGAGATGTTGATAGATGATGGTACCCTAGGGTTTAAATAAAAGTTAACAAAAAATTCAAATCAGATACAAGAAAGCAGTTTTTCATAAACATAATAATAAATATTCCACAAAGCCAATAGGCTACTTTTGAAAAGAAAATATTAAGGAATATCCAAAAAGCAATTAGATATTATCCTGGGAAAAGCAGGGGATGGTTAGGCCAAATAGTACACTTATATTTTTCTACTTATGCATTAAGACAAAATATTTTTAGAAAAGAAACTCCAAAATGAATAATTTACCAATTGTAAGGAGAGGAATATAACATTGTGACTGTAGGGCATTATGAATAAGCACTTTCCTGATGAATGACTCTTATGAACTTTGTCAATAATAACCCATTTGTGATTGCGGTATCTGGGAAGTATTTTTAACTTATATTCAAATCAGAAAGCAGTAAGAGATTCTGGGAAAGTGTATAATATGAGATTATTGTCAAAAAGAGGGACCCGTGATTAAAGGGTAAATTATAAAATTTTAAATGACTTGGAACCTGACAACACTTAAATCTCCATATAATAGAAGCTCTTTCAAAAAACTGCACTGGCTTTGGGCCTGAGCTTTTGACCATTGCCACAATTTAAATGTCACTTGTGATGATCCACAATTAATAAGCTGGAATTCAAAAGAATATCTTCTCAAAGTCCATTTCCATGTTAGGAGAATGTTACAAAAACACTGCAATGACACCTTGCATAACACATTAAATAGGCCTGGTATAAGTGATAAAAAGTATGTGTACCAAGTACAGAATTTGCTTTATCAGACTACACAGAGCCAGAAAAGTTTAAGGGAACATTTAATTCAATATCTACTATTATGCAAGCCTCCATGCAGGATCAAAGAACACTATAGCTATAGAAATTTTTCCATTAGTTATTTTTCACAACAAACTATTATATGGAGGGATTGTTTCAGTGTTAGAAAGAAAAAAGTTCAGAAGATGAGGAAAAGTGACTTGCTCACCTTTATAATGAATCACAGTCATAGCACAAACAATAAGGCAAAAATGGGGTTTCATTCAGGACTTTGCTTGAGGCCCTACATGTTATAATAATAGCCTGTGACAATTTGAAGTTTTGTGTGAATCCCAGAAAAGATCATGTTCTTAGAACTAACCCAATCTTGTGAGGGTGGTACCCATTGATTGCATCAGATTCAGTGAAGAGATCTTTTGATTATATCATGTTAGGAGCCTTGACTTGGTCAGTGAGGTGTGCCACACATGGGGTCTCTGGCCACTTACTAGGGCCTTATATAAACTGAGAATGGAAGCAGAAACACACACACAGAGAAAGACTGCATGTCATGTGAAAGAAGACTCCTGGAACAGCTACAGTTGAGAGAGAGGCAGAGGAAAACTCTGAGAGCCAAAAGTGAGGCCAGAGGCCAGAATCAATGGAGCACAGAGGCACTGAGAGAGGCCCCTGAGAGGCTTGGCCCATGGAGTAACTCAAAGCTGAAGAGATGAGCCAGACTATGTGCTTGTTCCTGACCTTGAGGTGAAAGTGGCTTGGAGAAGAAGGTGGAAACCCAGGCTGAGAGCCACCATTTTGCCTTGCCACATGGCAAGACTCCAGGATCTGCCAGCAGCTACCCTTTGGAGAAACAGCATCTCTGATGATGCCTTGATTTGGACATGTTCATAGCCAAACTATTTCTGGTAATTTCACATTGGCAGCCTTTGGAAAATTGAAAGTTTTTGTATAAGTGGAATGGACACCTGAAAACTGAAAGGAGACATTCTGTTCTGTATAGTCAGTATGGTCTGTAAAAAATTTTTTAAAAAATAATAAAATAACTCTGGTTCAATTGGTATCAGGCATTGAATAGAATTGTCAGGAAGGCTGGAGAATGAGGTTTGGGGCAAGTCCAATAAAGGCAAAGCACAGCAATCTCCTTAAGAAAAATCTTTCAGTGTGCCACTTGTGGTCACTGCACAGTGATGTTAACACCCACTAACTCTGGACACTCACAGCTTTATGCCAGACTCTATCACCTTTGTGCACTTACCAGCCACTACTAGAGCCATGCAAGGAATCTCTGATGGTGTCACCTGGCTCTGACCCGTGTTCAGGCTATGTAAGGAAGAGCCACAAATGTCATGTCCTGCTGTGCAGCATCCTGATCTTATAAGATGTTGATGACTGGATGACACCTTATCCAAATCTCCAGTCATCCATGGCACTGTCAGCTTTGTCTGGAAAGTTCCATGGTTAGAAGAAATATTGTTTAGGCTATTATAATATTCAAGAATTCAGTAAATGCCCAGATGCTGATGCTGGGTGAAGCATGTCAGAAAGGACTGGCAAGTCCAAATACAGAATCAACAGATTCCAAGGAGAGACAGGCAATGCTTCTGTCATAGAAGCAGTGTGGTGTCCCCAGTCTACAAACAGATATGTACCCCCTCAAGTATACTGAGGCCTGGATATTGGTTTTTTCCACAAGCCAGCAAGGTTCTCTTCAGTTACAGCAGCCACTTCAGCCTAGGAAGTCTTGTAGCTGACCTCAATAAGCCTCCAGCCCTGTCATCAAGGTGCTTTGTTCATGAACACACTGAACAAGTGCTGGTGTAGCTGGCATAGCAGGCTGAGTGACATCAGGCTGTGACTGTTATTGTATCTACTACAAGACCTTGCTTCATAGGGAAACTCTTTTTTATTTTTTTATTTTTCCTAACGAGTTTATTTATTTTTTTTAAACACATATGGTTGTATATTTAAAATTAAATTAAACTTTTGACCGGAAATAATTGGAGATTCATATTCAGTTCTAAAATATAATACAGAGAGATCTCATGTGTTTTCTACCAAATTTCCCCCAATGGCCACATATCAAAAAGTATAATACAATATCACAACCAGGACACTGATGCCCATACAATCAAGATGCAGAGCATTTCTATTGCAAGGATTTCCCGTGTTGCCTTTTACAGCCACACCTGCTTCCCTACTCCCACAGCCTATGGGAACCACTAATCTGTTCTCCACATCTTTAATTTTGACATTTCAAGAAAGTTATACAAATGGAATCATACTGTTTATAACCATTTGAGATTAGCTATTTTCACTCAGTGTAAACTCTGGAGACTTTTAATTTCTCTGAAATTATGCCCAGTAGTGCAATTACCAAGTTCTATGGTAGTTGCATTATTGTTTCTAAAGAACCTGCCAACTTGTTTTTCAGTGACTGTGCCATTCTACATTTCCACCATCAATGTATGAGTGATCCAGTTTCTGCATAACCTTGCCAGTATTGGGAGTTATTATTAGATTTTTATTTTAGCCATTCTGATAGAGGTGTGGTGATATCTCGTTTTGGTTTTAATTTGCATTAAACCAATGGCTACCAATGTTGAATATCATTTCATGTGCTTCTTGCTCATCTGTATTTCCTCTTTGGGGAAATGTTTCTTCATATGTTTTGTCCATTTTCTAATTGGATTGTCTTTTTTTTTTATTTTTTGCTGTTGTGTTTTGAAAGACCTTTATATCTTTTAAATACTAGGCCTTTGTCAGATAATTGGTTTGCTTAAAATTTCTCCCTCTTTAGGGATACCTTTCAATGAATAATGATGTGGGACAAAAATATTTTTACCCTCTGGTAGGGTAAGAATGTGCCTGGAACTGGGGGATTTCCCAGAATGTGGAGCACTCATTGCTAAATCCAGGAAATTTCTGGGCAAATAGGGACCAGTTGGCTTCTCTATCCTCTGTAAGATGACTTTTTGCTCTTCAGTATTGCCTACTGGCAGGTATGATGACTATATGCTCTTATACTATTACCTACTGGCAGGTGTATGATGGCTGCATGCCATTATACTATTGCCTAATGGCAAGTGTATGATGGCTGTATGCTCTTATACTATTAGCTACTGGCAGGTGTAAGACAGCTCTATGCTGTTATACTATTGCCTACTGGCAGTTGTATGATGGCTGTATGCTCTTATACTATTACCTACTGGCAGGTGTATGCAGCTCTATGCTCTTATACTATCACCTACTGGCAGGTGTATGATGGCTGTATGCTCCTATACTATAACCTACTGCCTGGTGTAAGATGGCTGTATGCTCTTATACTATTACCTGCTGGCAGGCAGCATATCATCATTGTAAAAAGGCCCAAATACTGTGTCAAAATTTATAAATTTGAATATTGCTAATTCCATTAGTAACTGGTTATCCCTATGAGTTTCTTTAATTCATGTTAATGGTTGTAAAAAATATTAAGTAAAATAATCCCCAGATAATTGTCTCTCTTTCTATATATATCTACAAATTTTTCTATCTTTCTTCTAGGTTGTCACGCTATTTAAAAATACATTTGTTCCTAATAAAAGCTTTCAAATTTCCCATTTTAACTCTAACATAATTTATCACATATATCACCATTTCTGGCCTTTTATTTACCTGTCCTTCATTCAAGAAGAACTTCTTACAATTTTTAAGAAATAATTATACATCTCCATATATGTTTTTATTAGCACACAAGCAACATTCTTTTAATTTTATATACAGTCATTCCCAATCAGATATTCCAATACCCAATTTAGATGCCACCTTATTAATAAATAGCTTCCTGTTATTTCCAGCTAGAACAGATCACTCCCTTCTCCAATTCCATTTAGTAATCTAGTCTCATGAACCTATGGTATCACATTATGCCTTGTATTATAGATTTATTTATTTTTAAATCATATATTAGATGACAGACAATAAGACAGAATTTTAATTTTTCACCTACATTTCTGACATAGCAGTGGGCAAACTTTGGGGCCTGGCTCCATAACAGGCATTCGGTAAACCTGAGTTAATAAAGGCAGTTATACTTCAAAGCACTTTGGTCTCATTTTGTCAATATCTCTGCAAATACCATTTGTATATTTGTGAATTCTTGAGCTGATAGATACTTCAAATGCAATCACTGTCAATTGTGCTCTAAGCCTTATTGCCACAAAATTAAAGCTCACAAGCAACATATGCCTACCAATGACCACCTGTCAAATTCAAGCAAAAATTACAGCAAAGAAAAAGAGCAAGATAAAAAATATTTTGTTTTTTTAGTTTTTGTTTGTTTGTTTTTTATTTTTGCTGTTAAAACATCTTGTTGGGTTATTGACAATTGGTGCCAAATAAGAGGCAGTTCTTGCAGGAATCTGCCAAGCAGAAAATCTATATATTCTAATATGTTCTCTTAGCCCTGAGGTATCAGTCATTTATCTGCAACCACATAAGTTTACAGACTCAGTGCTAGAGAGTTTACTTGTCTTTCCTCTTTGCTTACTTGTATCACATTTCCTTTGGAAATTGGTAAAAAATGGGTCTCAGGATTACCGGAAGTTTTCAGATTCTCTGTTTCAGTGGAATTGCATTCATATCACATGGTGATATAAGTTTGAGGCAAAATCCCTCACATTTATGAAAATAAAATTCCTAAAAGCATTTGCACAGTCAGCTGAACTCAAGAAGAGTCTACACTTATGAAGAATGGAATGTGTTTCCTATTTATTCTAAGTGTCTTTGATTTATCATTATGGAAATATTCTCTATCATAAAGACCGCAGCTACAATTATACCATCATCTAGAGCTTAGAAGACTTTTTTTATTATATTTATTTTTACTATCTGCCACTGACTAATGACCTGGACTGTCTTTGAAATAAGACACTGACAAAAGAAAAAAAAATACTTGTTGATAACAAAAACCATCACACTATAAAGCCCATAGGATCTAACACATAGCAAATATCTTTTAAGAAATCTTAAATTCCCCCACTGGAATACTCTAAAACATCTGAGATATACCAGCCAACACTTAGCTTCTGTATATGACACAAAAATTCAAATAAATTCCAATAACATAGGGTACTGGATGTGGCTCAAGCAGTTGAGCACCTGCTTCCCATATTTGAGGCCCAAGATTCAACCCCTGGTTCCCAGTACCTCAAAATACAAAACAAAAACCACTGCAACAGAGAAAAACAACAACAACAACAAAAACTTATATATAAAGCATATTATCAATTTCCTTGAACAAATAAAAGTGCATAATTTTAAGTATTCTTCTTGTAGGATCATATTTGTTATAAAAGCAATGAATATGATTCAACATAGTCATAATGAAAGAGTAAAATAATTATGTAATACATGATTTTATAAATAGTGACCTTATTTTCATGAAGAAACAGATTCTTAAAAATAAACTGACCTGCTCATGTTCAAACACCTATTGATTCATAGACACAGGATCTTATTCCTTTACCAAGATGAGGAATTTAGAAAATGACTGGCTCAACAACAACAGAAAAGGATTAAAACAATCTCACCCCAAAGTACATGCCCTGTATTGCTTTATTTTTGAAGTAATAATTTCAGAATGTATTTTAAGTGGAATTCCAAACATTTTGGTCATTTTGTTCCTAAGATTTCAGTAGATTGGAAAAAGCAATTTAATATTCTGGAGCATGAGGAATGTAAGAGGCAGATGGCAGAGATCAATAAGAAATGAGGTATGATAGCAAGGAGACCAAATATTATAAAAATAGACAAAGACATTTTTAAATATCCACTGTTCTGGGATCAGTCAATGGACACTTTCCTAGCTCCCAGAGGCATGTGTACATGCAGTTCAGCACAATTATTATTGACCATTGTGGAAGCAGTAAGATGAAATTGTGTCTCCTGCACTCTCCTGGAATGAAGGGTGGTACATGACAGAAATCAGCAAGATTTCCTTCCACAAGGGGTAAAATAAAATAAACTTCCTTATAAAGATAGCTTTCAGTTATCCAGAAAACGCATTCCTACGGACCACCTAATTTCCTGACAAAGCAAGATAAATAAGATAGTCATTTATTACACATATACTTTTTGTAAGTTAAGGAAGTGAATAACAGAAAATAAATAACATAGGGAAAACAAAACTTAATATCAATATGTAATTGATTGTGGAATTCTCAGCTATCCTTTCTCACAGAATATGCATGTGTACTAGAGAGAGAGATCCGGAGAGAGAGATGGAATATGAAGTAGGGAGAGGAATTGGAACATATAAAATTTTAATTGCTGATTTATTTCACCCACTTTGTTAAAAACTAAGAACTGGGAACCCCCTGACTTGCAAAGGGATTTTTTTTAGATACATCAATTTGTAGGAATTCATTAACAAATTTTCCCTTTTATTCTTTAATGTTTCTTCTACACATGCAGCCCACACTGACATATTTTGAGTTTTCCTTTTCTTCTGTGTTTGTTTATTGCTATTCTCAAGTGTCTTATTTTTGTTCTGAAAGATTCTTGTTCCTTTAACATTTTCTATTACATTTTTTATTTATGAGGTTTTTTATTTAATTTAAATTTATTGTCTTTTTTTGGTATTTTAAGAGGGAATCAACACCAGAGATAAGTAACCCAGTCCTGGGGTGGGCAGGCCCTGGGCTGGGCATGGGGAAGACACCGTAGCATTGGAAATTAGGCTGATATGTCCACACTGCCTCAGGTAGCTTGGCTTTTTTCGTTTTTGTTTTTTTTACAAAACAAAACTGTAGACTTAAATTTGTTTCTAAGTATTTATAAATGTGCAGCCAAGCTTTTGTTTGTTTGTTTGTTTGTTTTTGTGCATGTACTTATGTACTGGTGCTGTTTTTAGTTTTTATTTTTATTTATTTACTTTTTAAAATATATATATATATTTTAAAAGGTGCTTAGATTACATAAATGTTACACAAAAATTACAGGGATTCCCATGTTCCCCAACTCCCATACATCCCATAGCATCCCACATAAACATCTTTCATTAGTGTAGCACATCACCTGCAATGGATATACACATCCTGTGGCTTTGCCACTAAGCATGGACCATAGTTCACATTGTAGACCACACTCTAACCCACACAGTTCTGCATGTTATATGCTGATGTAAAATGCACTATATCTGTCCTTGTAATGTTAGGATAATTCCCAAGTCCCAAAAAAGCACCAGTATTGCAAATGCTTTTCCCTTCCCTGCCCCAAAGCATCCAGTGGCCACTGGCTCCACCTCACTGTTGTAATTTCTTCCATTGCTTGAATCACATTATGTCTACAACAGAATACCGTTAAGTCCGCTCTAGTCCATAGCTCTTCCCCAATCCTGAGGAGTTTGGGGTGGTGATGTCCACTCCACCTCCAAGTGAGAGGGGGCTTATATCCCATGGATATGGTGAATGGGATTATCCTGCCTGCAGCTGCAGGCTCTCTCCATTCCCTGGGATGGTCATTGTCCTTCATCTTCTCCTCACCAGGTGACTTGGGTGAGTCCATTGAGCTGTAGCAAAGGGATTTTAACCCTTATTTGTAACATAAAATGACTATAGTAATATGTAATGCCTATAGTAATATAAAGAATGCTCACATTTCCAGCAGACTTTTAGCACAAGCATGCCCTGTTTTATTGTGCTTCACTTTACTACACTTTGCTGATATTTTTTTGATGATGTGAAGATTTGCTGCAATCCTGCATCAAACAAGCCTCTCTGTGCCATTTTTCAGACTGCATATCTCTGTGTCACATTTTGGTTAATTCTCTCAATATTTCAAACATTTCCATAGTTATTATATCTGGTATGGTGATCTCTGATTTGTGGTCCTTGATGTTATTATCATAATTGTTTTGGGGCTCAATGAACAATACACATATAAGACAGAGAACATAAAGTGTGTGTTCTGACTGCCTCACTCACTGGCCATTGCCCAGTCTCTCTCCCTCTCCTTGGGCCTCCCTGTTCCCTGTGATGCAACAATATTGAAATTAGGCCAATTAATAACCATACAATGGCCTCTAAGTGTTCAAGTGAAAGGAAGAGTTGTACATCCCACACTTTAAATAAAAAAGTGGACATAATTAATCTTCATGAGGAGGGTATGTCAAAAGCCAAATGTGGCACTTTGAGATTATTTATGGACCCCAAAAGAGAGAGGGATTATGTTTGCAAACTGGTCTGTTCCTCTGGGTGTGATACCCTTTGATTGTATTAAATTCAAAGGTTTTAAGTTTACTTTATTAAATCAATTTAGGGCTTTTGACTCAACTATATCAGTAGGGCATGACTCAGGATTGAATCCCCATCCCCTTGGTGGGCTGAAAAATGGACGCTTACTCAAGAAGACATACAGGAAGAGAGAGATCCCCATAGACATGAAAGAGGAGAGAACTTTCATCTTGCAGCCCTGGGAGGAGAGATGAGCCATTTGCCTGATAGTTTGCAGCTGATCAGCTGAGAAGGCCCAGAAAGAAACAAGCCCTATGCCAGCCTACAGCTGAGATCAGAAGAAGTTGGGATCACAAAACCATAAGAAGAAGAAGGAAGGAGAGACCAGGCAGAGATTGCCTGCCATCTTGTTTCAACATGTGGCAACTGACTTTGGTGAGAAAGCAGCCTTGAGTTAGTCTCTTTAGGTCCTTGTAACTGTGAGCATTTACCCCAAATAAATACCCTTTATAAAAGCCAACAGATTTCTGGTACTTTGTGTTAGCACCCTTTTGGCTGATTAAAAATCAAGATAGGCTGAAAGCTAGGCCTCTTATGCCAAACAGCTAGCAAGTTGCAAATGCACAGAGAAAAGTTCTTCAAAGAAATTAAAAGTGCTACTCCACTGAACACATGAATAAGAAAGCAAAGCAGCCCTATTGCTGATATGGAGAAAATTTTAGTGGTCTGAGTAGAAGATCATGCCAGCGACCGCATTTCCTTAAGCCAAATCCTAATCCACGGCAAGGTTCTAACTCTCTTCAATTCTATGAAGATGAGAGAGGTGAGGATGCTGCAGAAGAAAACTTTGAAGCTAATATAGATACATGAGGTTTAAGGAAAGAAGCCATCTTCATAATATAAAAGTGCTAGGCAAAGAACTATGTGCTAATTCAGAGACTCCAGAAAGTTATCCAGAAGATCAAACTAAGGTATTCGATGAAGGTGGCTACACTAAACAGCTTTTCACTGTAGAAAAAACAACCCCTATATTGGGAGGAGATGCCATCCAGGACATTCACAGCCAGAGAGGAAAAGCCATTGCCTGCTTCACAGCTGAAAGTACAAGCTGACTCACTTGTGAAGGACTAATATAGCTGGTGAATTTAGTTGAAACCAATGCTCATTTACCATTCCAAAAATCCTAGGGCCTTAAGAATTATGCTAAATCTATTCTGCTTGTGTTCTATAAGTGCAATAACAAAGCCTGGATGACAGTGCATCTGTTTACAAGATGATTTACTGAATATTTTTAGTCTATCATTAAGAACTGCTGCTCAGAAAAAGATTGCTTTCAAAATACTATTGCTTGTTGACAATGCCTGATCACCCAAGGGCACTGATGGAGATGTACAGTGGGATGAATGTTATGTTCATAACTGCTAACACAACATCCACTGTTAGCTGCCCATGGATCAAGGAGTCATTTCAACTATCAAGTATTATTCTTTAAGAAATGTATTTCATAGGCTATCACTGACATAGATACCGATTCCTCTAATGTATCTGGGCAAAGCCAATGACAAACCTTCTGGAAAGGAGTCACCATTCTTGATTCCATTAAGAACACTCAATTATTCATGGAAGGAGTTCAAAATATCACTATTAACAGGAGTTTGGAAGAAGTATATTCCAAGCCTCATGACTTTGAGGGGTTCAAGATTTCAGTAGAGGAAGTAACTGCATATGTGGCAGAAAAAGCAAGAGAACTAGAACTAGAAATGGAGCCTGAAGATGTGACTGAATTGCAGCAATTTCATGATAAAACTTGAACAGATAATGAGTTGCTTCTTATGGATGAGCAAAGAAAGTGGTTTCTTGAGGTGGCATCTACTCCTGGTGAAGATGCTGTGGGCAATTATTGAAATGAAGAAAGGATTTAGAATATTAGATCAGCTTAACTGATAAAGTTAACTGAAGAGGATTGAATTTAATTTTGAAAGAAATTCTACTGTGGGTAAAATGCTATCAAACAGCATCTCATGCTACAGAGAAAATTTTTTTTGTGGAAGTCAGGGTCAATCGATGTAGCAAACATCATGGTTGTCTTATTTTAAGAAATTGGCACAGCCACCCCAATCTTCAGCAACCATTAAACTGATATGTCAGCAGCTGTCAACATAGAGGCAAGACCCTTCACGAGCAAAAAGATTATAATTCACTGAAGCTAAGATGATGGTTAGCATTTTTATCAATAAAGTATTTTAATTAAGGTATATATATTATTATTTTTATCCATAATGCTATTGCACACTTAATAGTCTACATGTTAGTGTAAGCATAACTTTTATATGCACTGTGAAACCAAACCATTCATGTGAATCACTTTATTGGTATATTCACCTTATTGTGGTGGTCTGGAACTGAAATTAATATCTATAATCTACGAAGGACTTCATTTTTATAATAAGAATACAGAATCATAATATTTTTGTTTAGGATTCATATTTTTGCAGATTCCAAAAATCTACATGAAAATTACAATCAAATATTTATTACCTGAGGACAAAATAATGAACTGAACAGTCTGAAAGCCTAAAATCAAAATCTTTATATTGCTGATGATCTATGCATTACTGAGAAAGCAGTTAAAAACAACACACAAAAAAACGCAAAAAATCCAATGTAGGAAAATATAAGAATCGTAACCACTTTTAAATGAAAAATGATTTTTGATGTCCACTTTCATATATAAGTTGCCCTAGTGTATTTCAGATTCATAAAATTAGGTTACCTTGTAACAATAAGCCTTGTACTCCACATTCATCAACAACAAAAATCAAAGAAATATTATTCCATACCTATTGTGAACTACGTACCATTCAAGGATGTCAACACACTTGAGTAATGACTCGAATGATGATGATGAAATTACCCTGAGAGGGTGCAGATTAGTAGACAACTAATGACTTGATTAGTACAATAAGCCTTCTCTATTCATTCATACAAGAGGTTTGTGCATCAAAGCTAGCTGAACTGTCTATGATTGTTTACTGATTTCACTTTCAACTTTTCATGTCACTTAACTAGTATGTGGCTAATTATTTTTCAAAAGCTTAGGAGCACATGATGGTTTATTTTCAAAGAATGCTGGTATATGGTGTGTGTCTGAAAGTAATATCTTTGGGGTTAATAAAGACACATTTATTCATACAGCCAGAGGTATATAATCACTCAATTCCCAATTATTGGTGGATGGAACTGGTGTAATGCAAATCTTCAGTTTTTCATAGGAGGTGGGATGGAGTGGGCTAAGATGAAAAATAGTCCAAACTGACTTTGAAGTTCTTGCTGAAATGAGCTTGAGTTTCAAAAACTAAAAATAAAAAGTATTCCACAACAAAATCAACAAAACACCAAAAACTTCTCCTAGACTGTCCAATAAAAACGATCACGTTCAATTGCCTGATTCCCATGACCTTCTTTTTCAGGCAGGAAAGCACATGAGGGCTCAGTAACCCAAGTGGTCGCTGGCATTATTGTAAGTAATCTTTAAAAAAGGGGAGAGCACTGTTTGGAGTCATTTATTTGCCACAGAGATTCTGTGCACCAGCTCTCTTTCAGCCTCAGACAAGGAGAACAGGCTTATGGGAGCCATCAGATATGGTCTTTGATTCACCAGAACTCATAGTATGAATTTTCTATCAAAAGTATTTTTTTTTGAAGCTACTAGTGTCTTAATCTTGTACCTATTATTATTTTTTCTTATATGCAACAGTATGCTAAGTCACTTAATTAAATAGAATTTTCTATAAAATAAAATAAAACCAAATAGTGGGCCAGAATTATTATCATACATTACTATAATTATTTTAAACAAATATATAATGTCCTTCTATAAGGGAAGATGATATATCCATTCCCAATTGTCATATTTACCATTTTATTTTATTTTATTTATTTTTCCTCTATTTTTAAAATAGTTTTAGATGACATAAATGTTACATTGAAAATATAGGGGATTCTCATATACCCATGCCCTCCCCCTCCCATACTTTCTCCCATTAACAATATCTTTCATTAGTGTGGTACGTTAAAAAATTTTAAAACAAATTGAATTATTGCTACTAACCATTGTCAATAGATTACACTTGGTTTACATTTTGCACCATACAATTTTATAGGTTTTGACAAAATGTGAAATGGCCTGTATCCATCATTGCAGTACTATACAGAACAATTCCAACGCCCCATGCTACACCTATTCTCCCTTTCCCTCCCCTCTGAACCTCTGATGACCACTGGCTTTATATCAGTGTTAAAAGTTCTTCCTTTACTAGCATAATAAGTCTACTTTGGTCCATAGTTGCATTCCCAAATGTGACTGGATGTTATATTACAACTGGTCAATTGACTATCATCTTAGCCCTTTCAATAACTTGAAATATGTCTGTGGAATATTTCTTAAACATCACTTGGTCTCAGTTTCTTTTTCTGTAAATTTTTAAGAGTTTGATAGAAAGAACTCCACCACTGGTGCATGAATGGTAAAACAGCCTTCAGAATATGCATTAAAAAGTTGGTATAATAACAGTGCATCTTCATGCCATTGCCTCCTCACAAGAAAGCCTGACTATATATTGCCATTTGCTCTGCTCCTCTATTGCTACTTAACTTTGAGGAAAAAAAACAATTATTTAGAGATGGAATATTCCAGTTTTTCTTAAAAAAAATCTTCCAAGATTATAGTTTTAGAAGAGACAAATTTCCATCCTTAGTACCTTCTAAAAATATATCTAATTAAAATTTTCTGCCATAAGGTAAACTGAAAATGTAATGACTATTTTATTACAAGATGCCCAAAGATTCACTATGAGCAAAGAGCATAAATGGTTACTGCTACCTGATTATGCAACTTAAAATATTATATTTAAAAGATTCTATCAAAGAAAAGCATTGCTTCATTAGATTAAGGCAAAGAATAAACAAATTTAGGTTGATTTTCAGCCATATTTGTTAAAAGTTGTGCCACTAAGTTTACTCTCTGAAGGGATTGGTTATAGTAACACAGGAAGAGAAAAAACCCAAAAACTAACATTTTTAAAAAACAAATCCATTTTATGGATGCCTATTAATAAAACATACAATTTATCCAAAGTGTACAATCAATGGTATTTGGTATAATCACATAAATATGCATCCATATCTTCAATCATTAGAGCATTTTCATTATTTCAATAATAATAAATAACAAACAAGAAAATTCCTCACCTCTAAATCACTAAAAAATCTTCTTTAATGTGAGAGAAAATAAAAAGGAAAGAGCAAAGAAAGGAAGAAATAAGAGAAGGAAGGAAGGAAGGAAGGAAGGAAGGAAGGAAGGAAGGAAGGAAGGAAGGAAGGAAGGAAATAAAAAAAAGAAAAAAATTCATTCTCTGATTAATACTTAGTGGATACCTGCTACATTTACATATGTGACAAATTATTGATGGACCAACTACTGAAATTAAACTATGATTATGACTCTGGAGATGATAAACAAACATGATTAGAATTTATAACATCTTGTTGATTTAGTAGCAATACAAAATGGGAAAGACAAAAGCAGTGCTCATTCATTTACTCCATTGCCTACAAGTATAGGAACTCAAAGAAAAAAAAATCATGTGGAATCATATATTCCCTGGCATAAATAACAGCATTTATTTATGTAGTTAACTGTATTTTGAGATATCATTTACATACTATAAAATGCATCAATTTAAAGTGCAAAATCCAATGAGTATGAAGCTGTGAAACCATGAACACAATCTGTAGAGAATTTTCCCATTAACTGCCCCCACCCCCAGTGTCAAGGGTCCTTTTCATTCTGTCCTTTCTACCATCACCAGCTCTAGGTTACCACTAATAAAATTAGATTATTTTCTAGAATTTTATATACACAGTCCTGCAGTGCGTATTCTATTCCATCTAGCCTCTTTCACTAAGCAGAATGAATCTGAAATGGATCCATGGTTACAGATTGAATTGTGTCCCCCAAAAGATGAGGTAAAGTCCTAACCCCCAGTCTCATGACTATGTTCCTATTGAAAATAGGATCTTTGAAGATGTTATTAGTTAGCTTAAGCTCAAATTGGACTAGGGTAGTCCAGTTAGATTAGATGGTAAGATAGTAAGATGACCAAGTGACAGAGGCAGTGATTGAGTTATTCCATAAGCCATGGATTGGCAACAAGCCACTGTGC
>JAQZBX010043818.1:0-21546 GCA_029593785.1 Cabassous unicinctus | reverse complement strand
ACATTCTTTTTTTTTTTGAATATATGTGACTTAACTGAAACTGTGAAGTAAAAAATTTTATGCATTCTGCCAGAATACTCAAACCAATTTCCTCCAGCATCACACCACATGTGGTGGAATACTTTTTTTGAGAACATTATAAAATATCAATACATTTTTCCAACCAGCCAGTGATCATGCTTTAGGTTTAAAACACACTTTCATACCCTGTCTTTAACATGTCTGGACAGTTGTTTGTATATGGTGTGTCTATATTGAAGACACTTGTTTTTAAATTTTTTACACATAGTCTTGAGTTAGCTAGTGGGTTTTTTCTTTCACTTCTAATTTTCAACCAACACCACACCACACTGCGAATGAGATTCAAAGCTTGGTTTCTTTCTTCCAGGATTCCATTATTCTCCTCTTACTTTTCTTTTTTCAGCAGTGCCTTCTCTCCTAGTGCTGTCTTTTTCAAAAGCCCATTCTCCATGCCCCCAAGCTCCAAATAATTAATATGCAGAATTTTAGGTCCCACACCCAGCTAAGATCCTGCTTTGGAAGAGCAGAAAGAAGACAAGCCAGGACAGTTTCTATCAACTGACTCATAGCCATTTTTCCTGAGTCAGCAATGGCAGGATGACCCTGATTTTAGTCTGTGAGGCTGCAACCCTGGGAGCCCTTTTGGAATCCGGTGCAAATTTTCAATTTCATGTTACATGGAAATGTTATCCATTGCCTGTAGCAGGGATGAATCTGGTGTCTGGTGACCTTTGATAGTGCTGGCTCTTCATTGAGATGACAATACTTTTTCCTTCTATTCTAATTTCTCCCTCTGCCCTTGGATTCCATTGCCCTGTTGATCACTGGACAGAAATACTATGGTTTTACTAGAGACCTTGTTACATGTGGTAATTTGGGCCAATGAGGTGTGTGCAATTTACACAGAGGATATGTTTTACTCAGAGAGAATGAATGCCTCAATGGAAATTGCATGATAAAACAAAAATTTATTTCACTCCTAGAGATTATAATGTACAAGTATTTTACGGGGAATATAGTAATTAGAATTTTTTAGTAATTTCTTTCCCTAACATCAGACTAATTATCTTCATTTATATGTGTTTGTGTCATATTATTGCTTTCTTATCACTGATTATATTAAATCCAACCTAACCACCACTCCCTTTTATAATTAACATTCTCTTTCCATCTAATATCTGTTTCAGTCACAATTTTATAATAAAGACCATTTCAACAGCTTTAAAAAGTCATTTATTGTTCACTTTGTTCACATGATGTAGGATGAGACCACAAATCAATAAAAGTGATAGATAAACCAAAAAATTTTTTCAAGGACAGCCTGAAAAACACCTATGAATGTCAGGGTCAACAAATGTATTGAGAGGTGTAAAATTTCTACTTCATTCTTCTGGTTTTTCTTTTTTTATTATAGTTATTATCCATCTATTGAAAAAGCTTACTAATGATTGAAGAGATGAATGCACGCCTCTGTGAATATACAAAGGAAAAGGATATGCTCACATTGGATAAATCAGATATTGGCTTAAGATTTCTCAATCAAACAGAATTGTTTTAAAAATCATGGGGATGTCAGGAAGCGTACACCCAAGTGGAGTCATGGATAAGAGTTATTAGTCATGTTTCAAAAACTTTCTGTCCAATATTTAAAAATGAGTCTCAATTCAAGTTTCTGCTCAAGATGTGTGAATGGGACCACTGTAAGGTTTCATTTCTGTTTATTTTCTAAACTTGTGATATTTGCCCTATACTTCAAGTTTATCTATGTACATGTATGATTGATATGCATCACTAAAAATATATATTAAGAGAAAGAGGGTGGTGAGAGACAGATATGAATCTTCAGAATTGCCTATTTCTCTAAAATGGTCTTGCTTATTTTTTCATCATTGTAGGAGGCTATAGTCATCAAAGCATAGAATGGAGGGTGGTACACTCTCCTTGATGGATTAGGTCCATGAATTTTATGAACCATTCCAATCCCCTGTGATATCTTGTAAACAATTGAGTCACTCTTTGTCTCCTTGTGGAACCTACAAATCCTTTTTTCTATTCTGGGTGGTGGCACGGTCCTTTTAAGCGATAAGAAAAATTTGGAGGTTGGGAACTATTTGTACTTTGAGTCCTGGGATTTCATTTGTTTATAAGTAGATTCTGTTTCTTTGAAGTAATGAGCTTGATTTTCTTTCCAATACTTTCTAAAAAATTACAATATGTCATAAGAGCACGTATTTATATATGGATAACTGCACCCAATCGCTCTACACTCAAGAACAGCCCAATGGTGTCCAGAAAATCAGGAATATTTTCCTTGAAACAAAATCCAGAGCCTTCTAATCATTCAGTAAACAATTGTCATATCATGGGAAAAGATCTCCTCTGAATTATCAATATAAAATTGTGAATATTCAGGTTTGAGTATTCACTGAGAAACCTTTCTTGTCCTCCCTTTCTTATTCTCCAAGTTAGAGTAGTTTAATAGTATTTTGATAACTATTAGGAAGAAAATCTAGTCTAAAAATTTATGTAAAATATGCATGCCACAGGAACTCTTCTCGTTAAAGCTTCTTATTTTTAAAAATTTTCAACTTATAAGGGCTAAAACCTTTCATTTCCAGTTATCCTGGTCAGGGTATGTGGAAAAATTCTCTCTGTTGAAGTAAAGATTTATTTTTAGGAAAAAAAATAGAAATTTAACCCTTCTTTTAAAATCTGTATTTCCCAAGGATTTAAAATTTTTTTCTTAATTTTATATACATCAAAAGGGTGTATGAGGGAATATCTTCATCCTAATCTAAATTATATCTAATTTTCACCTCCAATTGGCCACATTCTTATTTTTCTTAATATATATTTCCTAACAGAATGTATAAATTAAAAAAAAAACATCTATGCAGTCAGTGAGAATACTCAAACCACTTTCCTCCAGCTTCACAGCACATATGGTGGAATATTTCTTTCTGGTCATGATAAAATATCATGGCATTGTTTCCAACAGCCCGTGACCATACTTTATGTTTAAAATATATTTTCATACCCTATCTTCAACTGGTGTGCATAGTGGATTTCATACAGTGTGTTTGTATTGAAGACTCTTGTGTTTTAATTTTCTGAATAGCCCTGAGTTGTCTAACGCCTTTTTCTATCATTTCTACTTTTCAACCAGCACCACACCACACAGCAAAAGAGAATTAGAGCTTTGTTTTTTCTTCTGGGATTCCATTTTTCTCCTCTTTCTTTTCTATTTTTAGCAGTGCCTTCTCTCCTTCTGCTGTCTTTTCCAAACTGCCCATTCTCCATGCCACTAATCTCCAAATAATTACTCTACAGAATTGATTGTGCTGCACCCAGCTGAGATCCCTGTTTTGGAGGAGCAGAAATGAGACAACCTAGGCTGGTTGCTAGGAACTGCATTTTGGCTATTTTTCCTGGATCAGCAATGGCAGGATGACCAAGTATTTAGTGTGCCAAACTCCATCCCTGGGAGCCCTTTTGGAATCCAGAGGAAAAGTTCAATTTCTTTTTATTTGAAAATTTATCCATTGCCCTAAGGTGGGACGTATATGGTGTCTGGTGATTTTTGATAATGTTGACACTTCATTGATTTGGCACTACTTCCTCATTCTATTCTAATTTCTTCCTCTGCCTTTGGATTTCATTGCTCTGAGGATCTCTGGTTGGACATGTTATGGTTTTCTTGTGATCTTGCTATGTGAGTTAATTTAGGAAATGAGATGTGTGAAATTTCCAAAGAAGAACTTTTTTACTCAGAAAGAACGAATGCCTCAGTGGAAATTGCAAGGTAAAATAAAAATTTATTTCATTCCTATAAATTATATTATCCAAGTTATCTATAGGGAATATAATAATTAAAATTTTGTTGTAATTTGGTTTCATTACTTCAGACTAATTATTTTCCTTTATAGGTGTTTGTGCCATAGTATCTTTTTCTTATCATTGACTATATTAAATCTAACTTAATCTTGTGCTCCCTTTTAAAATTGACATTGTCTTTCAATCTAATATACATTTTTGTTCACACTTTTAAAATGAAGACTTTTCAACACCTTTAAAAAAGCCATGAATTGCTCACTTTTTCCACATGATGTGGTTGAGACCATCTATCAATAAAACTGATAGATAAACAAAAATTTTCTCAAGAATGGCCAGAAAAACATCTATGCATGATAATGACAACAAAGTGATAGGTGAATAATTTCTTGTTTGTTCTTCTGGTTATTCTTTATTTATTATAATTATTATTGAGATATAGAAACATTTAATAATGATTGAAGTGATGAATGCACACCTCTGTGAATATACTAAATACCAGGGAATGTACACATTGGATACATAGGATATTGGTTGAGTTTGTCTCAATAAAACAGATTCATTTAAAAAATATTGGGGTTGTCAGGATTTGTACACTCAAGACGAGCCATGGATTTTAGTTATTAGTTGCCTTTCACACATGCACTGGCTAAGTTGAAAAAATCAATAAAAATGCAAGTTACTTCTGAAGATGTGTATGGGATCCCTGTAATGTGTTATGCTCATTTATGTTCTAAGGTCATGAATTCTGCTCTAGACTTCAGGGTTCTGCATGTTCATGCATAATTGATATCATCACCGAAAATATATATTAAGAGAAAGAGGTTGCTGCGAGGCAAACAAGAAGATTTGGAATTACATATTTCTCTAAAGGGGTGTTCCTTTTGTTTTTCTTCGTTTTTGGAGTCTATAATCATGTGTGCATAGAATGGAGGGTGGTACACTCTGCTTGATGAATTAGGCCCTTGACTTTTATGAACCATTTCTCTCTTCCACGATATCTTGTAAACATTTGAGTCACTCTTTATCACATTGTGGGCCCTACACGTCCAATTCTCTGTTCTGGGTTTTGGCAAGGACCTTCATAAGTGAGAGCAGAAATTTGGAGACTGGAAACTCTTTGTTCTCTGAGTTCCTGGGTTTTCCTTTGTGTATATGTGGATTCTTTTTCTTTGTCAGAATGACTTAGATTTTATTTCCAATACTTTTTTTAAAATTACAATATTTCATAAGTGCAGGTATTTATATATGGATACCTCCATCACAATCTCTCTGCATTCGAGAACAGCCCAATTATGTCCATAAAATCAGGAACTGTTGCCTTGAAACAAAACCAGAGTCTTCTAAACATTCACTAAATAATCATGGCATCTTGGTAAAAGATCTCCCCAGAATTATCAATTTACCTATATCCCTTTAAAAATTAACATTTGCTTTCAATCTAATATCTGTTCCAGCTCATAATTTAAAATAAAGACCATTTCAAGAGCTTCAAAAAGGCCATTCATTGTTCATTTTGCCCACATGATGTAGTATGGCATCACATATCAATAAAACTGTCAGAGTTGTTCAAAAAAGAGTTGTTCAAGAACAGCCAGAAAAACACCTAAGTATGTCAGTGACCACAAATGTATTGAGTCATGGATAATTTGTTCTTTTTTTCTTCTGGCTTTATTTGTTTATTGTAATTATTATAGAGCTATTGAAAATATTTAATAATTATTGAAGAGATGAATGCACACCACTGTGAATATACCATGGACCAGGGAATGTACACATTGCATAAAAAATATATTGGTTTAATATGTCTCAATAAACAGATTTGTTTTAAAAATCGTGGGGATGTCATGAATTGTATACCCAACATGAGACATGGATAATACTTATTAGCCATTTTTCAAAAATGCCGTGGTCAAACTTTGAAAAAGAATAACAATTCAAGATTCTGCTGGAGATTGAACCATTGTAAGGTGTTATGCCCCTTTGTTTTCCAAATCTGTGATTTTTCCTCTGGAATTCAAGATTATGTAAGTTCATTTATTTTTGATATGCATCAATAAATATATATATAAGGTAAAGAGGTTGTTGAGATACAGATATGAAACTTTGGAATTACCTATTTTTCTAAAGGGTCCTGCCTTTTGTGTTTCTTCATTGTTGGAGTGTTTAATCACTCTTCATTGTTGGAGTGTTTAATCACATTGTTGGTGTGTTTAAGCACTCTGCTTCATGTATTAGGTCCCTGACTTTTATGAACCTTTCCTCTCTCCCATGATATCTTACAAACATTTGAGTCACTCTTTGTCCCCTTGTGGACCCTACAAGTCCCCCTTTCTCTTCTGGGTTTTGGCAAGGTCCTTCATAATCTGTAGAAGAATTTTGGAGGCGGGAAGCTATTTGTTCCATGAGTTCCTGGATTTCATTTGTGTATATATGGATTCTGTTTCTTTGCAAGAATTAATTTGATTTTATGTCAAATACTTTCTAAAAAATTACAATATGTCGTAAGTGCAGCTATTTATATACGGATAACTGCATCAAAACCTCTCTGCACTCCAGAAGAGCCCAATGATGTTCAGAAAATCAGGAATTGTCTCCTTGATACAAAATCCAGAGCCTTCAAACATTCATTAAACATCATGAATTCCTGGAAAAATTTCTCCTCTGAATTGTCAATTTACCTACATTCCCTTTTAAATTAAGATTTTATTTCAATCTAATATCCTTTTCAGTTAACAATTTTAAAATAAAGACATTTTCAACAGCTTTAAAAAAGCCATTCATTGTTCACTTTGTCCACATGATATAGTATGGGAGCACATATCAATAAAACTGATAGATAAACCATAAAGGGTGTTCATGGACAGCCAGAAAAACAACTATGTAGGTCAGTGTCAACAAATGGATTGAGAGGTGAATAATATCTTCTTTATTCTTCTGGTTTTTCATTATTTATTATAATTATTATAGCGCTATTGAAAAGGTTTAATAATTATTGAAGAAATAAATGCACCCCACTGTGAATATACCAAGGGCCATGGAATGCACACATTGGATAAAAAAGATATTTGTTTAATATGTCTCAATAAAACAGATGAGTTTTAAAAACCGAGGGGATGTCAGGAATTGTACACCCAAGCAGACCCATGGATAATAGTTATTAGTCGTTTCAGAAATGTTCTCATAAATTACTAATAAAGAAACTCAATTCACGTTACTGCTGGAAATGGAACCACTGTAAGGTGTTATGTTCTTTTGTTTTCTAAGGTGCTGTTTTTCGCTCTAAATTTCATGTTTATGTATGTTCATGTATGACTGACATGCATCACTAAAAGGATATATTAAGAGAAATATGGTGGTGAGGGCCAAATATGAAATTTTGGAATTACCTATTTCTCTAAAATCATCTTCCTTTTTTTTTTCATCATTGTTGGAGTCTATATTCATGTGTATATAGAATGGAGGGCGGTACCCACTTCTTAATTGTTTAGGACCTAGAATTTTGTGAACCATTCATCTACCCCATGATACCTTGTAAACATTTAAGTCACTCTTTGTCAACTTGTGGCCCCTACAATTCCCTTTTTCTGTTCTTGGTGTTGGCAATGTCCTTAATCAGCCATAGGAGAAATTTGGATGATGGGAGCTCTTTGCTCTCTGAGTTCCTGTGTTTTATTTGTGTATACATGGATTCTTTTAATTTGTTATAATGAGTTTGATTTTACTTACAATACTTTCTAATAAATTACAATATATCATAAGAGCAGGTGTTTATATATGGATACCTTCCTCACAATCACTCTGCACTCAAGAACAGACCAACGATGTCCAGAAAATGAGAAATTGCTTCCTTGAAACAAATTCTGAAGCCTTCTAAATATTCAGTAAACAATTGTGAAATCATGCAAAAAGATCTCCTCAAAGTTATTGATTTACCTAAGCTCCCTTTTAAAGTCAAAGTTTTCTTTCAATCTAATATACATTTCAGTTCATAGTTTAAAATAAAGACCTTTTCAATGGCTCTAAAAAGTCATTCATTGTTCACTTTGTCCACATGACATTGTGTGGGATCACATATCAATAAAACTAATGGATCAACAAAAAAGTTTTTCAAGGACATTCAGGAAAACACTTATGTATGTCAGTGTCAACAAATGTATTGAGAGGTCAATAATTTCTTCTTTTTCTTCAGGTTTTTAAAATTTCTTATAATTTTTAAAAAGCTATTGAAAAGTTTTATAATGATTGAAGAGATGAATGCACACCAATGTGAATATACCAAGGACCAGGGAATGTACACATTGGAATAAAAGATATTGGTTTAAAATGTCTCAATAAAAGATATTTGTTTTAAAAATTGTGGTGATATCAGGAATTGCACCCCCAGTTGAGCCAGGGATAATAGTTCTTATTCATTTTTCAGAAATGCTCTGATCAATTTTTGAAAATAAATCACAATTCAAGTTTTTGGTGGAGATTGGACCACTATAAGGTGTTATGCTCTTTTGTTTTCTAAGGTGGTTTTTTTGCTCTAAATTTCAAGTTTATGTATGTTCATGTATGACTGAGAGGCATCACTAAAAAGATGTATTAAGAGAAAGATGGTGTGAGGGCCAAATATGAAAATTTGGATTTCCCTATTTCTCTAAAATGGTCTTCCTTTTGGTTTCTTTAATTTTGGAGGCTATGATCACACATGCATTGAATGGAGGTTGGAACAATCTGCTTGATGTATTAGATAATTACTTTTATGATCCATTCTTCTCCCCCATGATATCTTGTAAACATTTGAGTCATCTTTGCCACCTTGTGGTCGCTACAAATCCCTTTCTCATTCTGGGTATTGGCAAGGTCCTTCATAAGCCACTGGACTAACTTGGAGGCTGGGAGCTATTTGGACCCTGAGTTCCTGGGTTTTCATTTGTGTATACATGGATTCTGTTTCCTAGTAAGAATGAGTTTGATTTTATTTCCAATACCATCTTAAAAATTACAATAAGTCATAACAGCAGGTATTTATATATGGATACCTGCATCACAATCTCTATGCACTCAAGAACAGCCCAATGATGTCCAGAAAATCAGAAATGGTTTCCTTGAAACAAAATCCAGAGCCTTCCAAACATTCAGTAAGCAATCCTGAAAACGTTGAAAACATCCCCTGTGAATTATTGAATAACATACACTCCCTTTTAAAATTAACATCATCTTGCTTTATAATATCTGTTACAGATAATAATTTCAAAATAAAGACCTTTTTGACACTTTAAAAAAGCCATTCATTGTTAACTTTGTCCACATGATGTAGTATGGGATCACATATCAATAAAACTGATTGATAAAAAAAATGTTGTACAAGGACAGACAGAAAAACACCTATGTATATCAGTGTCAACAAATGGATTGAGAGTTGAATATTTTCTTTTTTATTCTTTTATTTTTTCTTTATTTATTATAATTATTATAGAGCTATTGAAAAGATTTAATAATGATTGAAGAGATGAATGCACACCACTGTGAATATAACAAGGTTTAGGGAATGTATACATTGATAAAAAAGATAATGGTTTAATATATCTCCATAAAACAGATTTATTTATTTTCTGTTTATTTATTTATTTTTTATTGTGGGTAAATATCAAATTTTTTGCAATATGTACCAATATTTGTAAAATGATATATAAATATATACACATATATGTTTGCATTAGTCAGCCAAATGGGAGCTACAGTGAAATACCAAAAATGGGTTGGTATTTAAAAAGGGTGTTTATTTGGGGTAGAAATCCACAGACACCAGGCCATAAAGTGTTAAGTTTCTTCTCACCAAAGTTCATTGCCAATTGTTGGAGTAAGACAGCTGCCGAGGTTTGTGAGGGTTCAGGCTTCTTGTGTTTCTCTCTTCCCAGCGCCACATTTTTCTCTGGGCTTAGCTCTTCTGGTTCCTCCACAAGTTCACTGTAGACTATCACACCAAGGGCTCACTTCTCTTTTTCTGGGGCCTTTTCTCCAACATCAAAACAGCTTCTCAAAAACTTCTTCAACTCTGTCCTTTGCTTTGCCTTTTATATTTGATTCCCCACCCACCAAGGGGTGTGGATGACTGCCCTAATTATGTGGCCCAGTCAATGCCCTAATCATAACTTAATCATGCACAGATTTACAGATCATTTTACAACCATGATCCAATTATATTTTTGGAATTCATTATTACATCAAACTACCCAACTGCAACACTCCACTCTCTGAATTCGAAAAATTCATTACAATATTCAAAAACTTTAAATCAGTAGAAATTCAAGTACAAAATCATATCATAATCAATTTAAAGAAATACAGTTTGTCTTAGGGCAAAGTCCTGCCTGCTATAGACGTCTGAAACTTAAAAAACCATTGAACTGCTTCCAATACAGAAATGGAAAGAACAGGATAAACATTTTCAATATCATAAGGAGACATTGGGAGGTTAAACATGAATCATGGATCCTCTACAGTTCAGTAAGCCTGCAGGGCATCCTCCATTCGATTTCAATGTCTGAGAGTCATTCTTAAGATGGTTTCTTCTCCTTGGGGCCACATGGGAACCCACATCTTCCACAGGTTTTCCCAATGGCCATTTTCTTGGTTCCACCCTCATCAAGCGTCTGGGTGTCGACCAAGTTCCAGCCCTCACCCTCCAAGAATGTTGGGGTGATTTCAACACCTTACCAAGTCTTTGGGTTAGAGTCTTAACCTCCCTAGTACAGTGAGGTGAAGACACATTCCCCCTTACCTTTGGCATACAGGTTCAAACCTTTCAGAGCATCGATTTGACTATCTTTCCTTCCCTAAAAGCAACAATGTGCATTTGCTTATATACATGTTATTTTTTAATATTAACATTTTCTTTCAATCTAATGGATCAACAAAAAAGTTGTTCAAGGACATTCAGGAAAACACTTATGTATGTCAGTGTCAACAAACCATCTGGAGGTACACCTGCAAACTCTAGCATCACATATAGGCTTGAATAGATGGGACTGATGGACCATGTGCAGGGAGGACTTATTTGAGTCCAAATCTGTCACTTTCAGGAGCCCAGATTCCAAAATAGAGCCCATTGTTAAGGTGTCAATCTTTGGGACTATCCCCACTTTATAGGACCTGGGTGTCTCCAGAGACCTCAGGAGTCCCTCTGTGTGGGGTGGTATCCATGTTGGTTTTGTATGAGATCCTACTGAAGTGTTCATAAGCCTTACTTCTGTGATGAACTCCCGACTGTCTTTGAAGTTTCTTAACCACATGAACACATTTGTCTTTACCTTTCCCCCCTTTAATTCAAGGTCTTTCTCCAGTCATGTTGCCAGTTGGCACTTGGTATTAATCCCTCATTGCCAGGGAGGCTCATGCCCAGGAGTCATGTCCCACGTTGGGGGGAAGGTAATGCATTCATATGCTGAATTTGGCTTAGAGAGAGGCCACATTTGAGCAACAAGGAGGCTCTCAGGTTGCAAACTTTAGTCACCCCATAACAGTAGACTAAATTTCAAGTACAAAAGCAAAGACTCACAAGGTTAGTCACCAATAACAAGAACCCATCTGTGGGCCATCCTCTTTTGCCAGACACTCTCGCTGCACTCAGGGGACTGTTGCTGCTCCTTGCAGAATGCAACAGAGCTCCCCAGGCTGGGAATTTGGTATTCCCTTATTTATTGAGTGATTGTGTAACCATCATGACCATGCCCCATCCCTTGATCATTTGAACAATTTTTTATATCTTTCATATATATTCAGATGAACTTACTCCTATGAATCCCCCATCCCAGGCACCCCCAAAACTGATCCTCTGCTGACCCCTTTGTGACACTTCTTTGATCTAAACCTTCGTTGAACATGAACACCATATAATAACCAAATACAATTAATAGGGAAATGAAATAAAAATGATAAGCTTAAATGCAAGAGAAGAAATACAAGGAAACTCAGAAGAAAATAAAAACTGAAAACAAAACACAATTAGCAGATTGGGACATTCAAAAAAATGGGAAAAAACACAAAAATTATTTTTAAATGAATATTATTTTTTCCTTTTATCACTTCATTAGCGGATGTCCAGGGTAATGTGAAACATTCATCCACTGATTCCCCAGTGTCTCTCAAATTTTCATTTAATTTTCAGGAATTGTTAGGTCACAGCAAAGTCACACATGGAATACTAAAGACTGCCACAAAGCGAACCTCTCTCCCCCAACCCGACCCCATATTAAAACCTTTTTTTAAAATAGATGTTAGCATTGATATAACTGTTATACAGAGAGTGGAATATAGCAAATAAAATTTTTCAATGGTTTATATTATAATTTACCATTTAAACTGTACAATTTATTACGTTTAATGATATTTACCATGTCCTGTTTCCATTACTGTAAGGTAAGGAAAAACATTTCCCAAGACAACTAAAAATCCACATTTGATCTTTAGAAATTGTAGGGATGACAGGAACTGTACACCCAAGTGAAACCATGGATAATATTTATTAGTTGTGTTTCAAAGATGCTCTGGCCAATTTTAAAAAATGAATCACAATTCAGTTTCTGCTGGATATAGGACCACTGTAAGGGGTTATACCCTTTTATTTTCAAATGCCATGATTTCTGCTGTACACTTCAAGTTTATGTATGTTCATGTATGACTGATATGCATCACTAAAACTATATATTAATAGAAAAAGTGTGGTGAGAGACAATATGAAGCTTTGGATTTACCTATTTCTCTAAAGTGGCCTTCCTTTTGTGTTTCTCCATTGTTGGAGGCTATAATCACGTGTGCATACAATGGAGGGCGGTACAATCTGCTGGATGGATTAGGTCATTGACTTTTATGAACCATTCCTCTCTGCCATGATGTTTTGCAAACATTTGAATCACTCTTTGAAACCTTGTGGAAACTACAAGTCCCTTTTTCTCTTCTGGGAGTTGGCTAAGACCTTCATAATCCAAAGGTGAAATTTGGGGGCTGGGAGCTATTTGTACTCTGAGTTCCTGAGTTTTCATTTGTGTATACGTGGATTCAGCTTCTTTGTAAGAATGGGTTTGATTTTATTTCCAATGCACTCAAAACAATAGCACAATGTCACAAGAGCAGATATTTATATGTGGATACGTGCATCAGAAACTTTGTGCACTCGAGAAGAGCCCAACGATGTCCAGAAAATCAAGAATGGTTTCCTTGAAACAAATTCTGGAGACTTATAAACATTCAGTAAAGAATGATGAAATCATGGAAAAAGATCTCCTCTGACTTATTGATTTATCTACACTCCATTTTAATATTAACATTTTCTTTCAATCTAATATCTTTTTCAGTTCATAATTTTAAAATTAATAACTTTTCAACAGCTATAGATAAGCCATTCATTGTACAATTTGTCCACAGTATGTAGTATGGGATCACATATCAATAAAACTGATAGATAAAAAAAAAAGGTGCTCAAGGACAGCCATTAAAACACCTACATAGGTACGTGTCAAGAAATGGATTGAGAGGTGAAAAATTTTATTTTTATTCTTCTGATTTTTCTTTATTTATTATAATTATTATAGAGTCATTGAAAAAGTTTAATAATGATTGAACAGATGAATGCACACCACTGTGAATATATCGAGGACCAGGTGATATACACATTGGATAAAAAATATATTGGTTTGTTAGATCTCAATAAAACAGATTTTTTTAAAATATCATTGGGATATCAGGAATTGTGTACACATATTGAACCATGGATAATAGTTATCAGTCATGTTTTAGAAATATTCTGGCCAATTTTAAAAAATGAATCACAATTCAATTTTCTGCAGGATATGTGTGTATGGAAGCACTGGTAGGTGCTTTGCCCCCTTATTTTCCCAAGTCTCTGATTTTTGCTCCAAATTTCATGTTTATGTATGTTCATGTATGACTATTATGCATCATTGAAATATATATTAAGACAAATGTGGTGGTGAGAGACAAATATTAAGCTTTGTAAATACCTATTTCTCTAAAGTGGTCTTCATTTTGTGTTTTTTCTTTGTTGGAGGTTATAATCACACGTCCATTGAATGAAGGGTGGCACCTTCTTCTTGATGGATTAGGTCCTTAAATTTTATGAACCTTTCCACTCCCCCATGATATCTTGTAATCATTGGGGTCACCCTTTGTCACTTTGTGGTCCCTACAAGTCCCTTTTTCTCTTTTGGGTGTTGGCAAGGTCCTTCGTAAGTCATAGTAGAAATTAGGGGCTGGGAGCAATTTGTACTCTAAGTTCCTGGGTTTTCATTTTATATATGTTTATTTTGTTCCTCTGTAAGAATGAGTTTGTTTTTCTTTCCAATACTTTTAAAAAATTACAATATGTGTTAAGAGAAGATATTTATATATGAATACCTGCATCACAATCTATCTGCACACAAGAACACCCCAATGATGTCCAGAAAATCAGGAATGGTTACCTTGAAACAAAACCTGGAGCCTTCTAAAAATTCAGTAAACACTCGTGAAATCATGGAAAAAATCTCCTCAGAATTATCAATTTATATACACTGCCTTTTAAAATTAACATTTTTTTCAATCTACTGTTCTTTTCAGCTCATAATTTTAAAATAAAGACCTTTCAACAGCTTTTTAAAAATCCTTTCATTGTTCATTTTGTCTGCGTGTTGTAGTATGGGATCACATATCAATAAAACTGATAGATAAACAAAAAGTTGTTGAAGGGCTGCCAGAAAAAACCCTATGTGTGTCATTGTCAGGAAAAGGATTGAAAAGTGAATAATTTCTTCTTTATTCTTCAGGTTTTTCTTTAGTTATTATAATTATTGTAGAGCTATTGAAAAGGTTTAATAATGATTGAAGATATGAATGCACACCACGGTGAATATACCAAGGACCAGGGAATGTACACATTGGATAAAAAAGATATTGTTTTAGTAAGTCTTATTAAAACAGATTTGTTTTAAAATTCGTGGGGATATCAGGAATTGCACACCAAAGTTGATCCATGGATAATAGTTATTAGTCTTGTTTCAGAAATGCTCTGGTCATTTTAGAAAAATGAATTCCAATTCAAGTTTCTGCTAGAGAAGTGTGTAAGGGACTTACACACTTGTAAGATTTTATGCCCCTTTATTTTCTAAGGTGGTTGTTTCTGCTCTAGTATTCAAGTTTATATGGGTTTATTTATGACTGATATACATCACTAAGAATATATATACTAAGAGGAAGAGGGTGGTGAGAGACAAATATGAAGCTTTAGAATTACCTATTTCTCTAAAGTGGTCTTCCTTTTGTGTTTCTTCATTGTTTGTTGGAGGCTATAATCATTCGTGCTTAGAATGGAGCGTAGTACTCTCTGCTTGATGTCTTATGTCCTTGACTTTTATAAACCATTCCTCTCCCCCATGATATCTTGTAAACAATTGAGTCAATTTTTGGCAACTTGTGGACTGTACAATTTCCTTTTTCTCTTCTGGGTGTTGACAAGGTCCTTCCTAAGCCATAGGAGAAATTGGGAGACTGGGAGCTATTTGTACTCTGTGATTCTGGGATTTCATTTGTCTATATGTGGATTCTGTTTCTTTCTAAGTATGAGAAAGATTTTATTTCCAATATTTTTTAAAAATTACAATATGTCATAAGAGCAGGTATTTATGTATGGATACCTGCATCACAATCTCTCTGAAGTTATGAACAGCCCAATGATGTCCAAAAAATCAGGAATGGTTTCCTTGAAACAAAATCCTGAGCCTTCTAAACATTCAGTAAGCAATCGAGTAATCGTGGAAAAAGATCTCCTCAAAATTATCAAATTACCTACACTCCCTTTTAAAATTCATATTTTCTTTCAATCTATTATCTGTTTCCGTTCATAATTTTAAAATAAAGACCTTTTCAACGGCTTTTGAAAATCCATTCTTTGTTCACTTTGTCCACATGATGTAGTAGGGGATTCCAAATAAATTACCTGAGAGATAAACAAAATAAGTTGTTCAAGGACATCCAGAAAATCACTCATGTATGTCACTTTCAACAAATTGATTAAGAGGTGAAAATTTTCTTATTTATTCTTCTGGTATTTCTTTATTTACTATAATTATTATAGAGATATTGAAACGGTTTAATAATGATTGTAGAGATGAATGAACAGCACTGTGAATATACCAAGGAACATGGAATGTATACATTGGATAAAAGAGATATTGATTTAATATGTCTCAATAAAATAGATTTTTTTAAAAAATCGTGTGGATATAAGGAATTGTACACCCAAGTTAAGCCATGAATAATTGTTATTATTCATTTTTCAGAAATATTCTGGCCAATTTTAAAAAATGAATCACAATTTAAGTGTCTGTGCGGGATGGGACCACTGTAAGTTGTTATGCCCCTTTATTTTCTAAGGTCGTGATTTCTTCTCTAGACCTCATGTTTATGTATGTTCATGGATGACTGATATGCATCACTAAAATATATATATTAAGAGGAAGAGGTTGATGAGAGACAAATATGAAGTTTTGGAATTACCTATTTTTTTAAAAGTGGTCTTCCTTTTGCATTGCTTCATTGTGGGAGGTTATAATAATGCGTGCATAGAATGGAGGGTGATACACTCTGCTTGATGTTTTAGGTCCTTGACTTTTATGATTCATTCCTCTCCCCCATGATATCTTGTTAACAGTTGAGTCACTCTTTATCACCTTTTGGACCCTAGAAGTTCCAATTACTCGTCATGGTGTTGACAAGGTACTTTTCAAGCCATAGGAGAAATTTGGAGGCAGTGAAATATTTGTACTCTGAGTTCCTGGGATTTCATTTGTGTAAATGTGGATTCTGTTTCTTTGTAAGAAAGAGTTATATTTTATTTCCAATACTTTCTAAAAAATTACAATATGTCATAAGAGCAGGTATTTATATATGGATACCTGCTTCACAATCCCTCTGGACTCAATAACAGCACAGTGATATCCAGAAACTCAGGAATCATTTCTTTGAAACAAAATCTGAAGCCTTCTAAACATTCAGTAAACAATCATGAAATCATGGAAAAAGATCTCCTCTGAATTATCGATTTAAAACTGCTATTATTCAAAAATTGAGGAATTACTTAGAAGCAATTCTTTTCCTCCCATTATTATTATCCAGATTAGAGTAGTTTAATAATAGTTTAGTAAATATTAGGAAGAAAATCTGGTCCAAAAATTTACGTAAAATAAGCATGCCACACGAACTCTTCTATTTGAAGCCGGTTTTTAAAAAAGATTTTACTATTTATAAGTGCTAATACCTTTTATTTCCAAATAGCCTAGACTGGGTACGTGGGAGAATTCTGTCTAAGTAAATATTTATTAATAAAGAAAAATAGATAATTAACCCTTATTTTAATATCTGTATTTTACCGAGGACTTAAAACTTTTTTTCTTAATTTAAAATACACCAAATTGGTGTATGAGGGAATATCGTTTTCCTAATCTGAATTTTATCTAATTTTCATCTCCAATTGCCAACATCCTTTTCTTCTTAATATATATTACTTAACTGAAACTCTAAGCTAAAATAAACCTTTATGCAGTCCGCTGAATACTCAAGCCACTTTCCTCTAGCATCACACCACATGTGGTGGAATTTTTCTTTGAGATCATTATAAAGTATCATGGCATTTTCCCCACCAGCCAGTGGTCATACTTTACGTTTAAAACACGCTTTCCTACCCTAACGTTAACAGGTCTGGGCAGTTGGTTTTATATGGTGTGTCAATATTGAAGACTCTTGTGTTTTAATTTTTTCCACATAGTCCTGAGTTGGTTAGTGGATTTTACTTTTCACTTCTAATTTTCAACCAACACCACACCACACTGCAAAAGAGATTTAGAGCTTGGTTTCTTTCTTCCAGGATTCCATTATTCTCCTCTTAATTTTCTATTTTTAGCAGTGTCTCCTCTCCTGCTGCTGTCTTTTTCAAAAGCCCATTTTCCATGCCACCAATCTCCAAATAATTAGTTGGCAGAATTTTTGGTCCCAGACCCAGCTAAGGGCCTGCATTGGAGGGGCAGAAAGAAGACAAGCCAAGAGAGTTTCTAGCAACTGCATCATAGCCATTTTTTCTGCATGAGCAATGACAGGATGACCTAGATTTTAGTCTGTGAGGCTCCAAACCTGGGAGCCCTTTTGGAATCCAGTGCAAAATTTCAATTTCATGTTACATGGAAAGGTTATCCATTGCCCTAAGTAGGGATGTATCTGATGTCTGGTGACCTTTGATAATGCTGGCTCTTCATTGAGATGACAATACTTTCTCATTCTATTCTAATTTCTCCCTCTGAACTTGGATTCCATTGCTCTGAGGATCGCTGCATGGAAATTCTATGGTTTTCCTAGAGATCTTGTTACGTGTGGTAATTTGGGCTAATGAGGTGTGTGCAATTTCCAAGGAGGATATTTTTTACTCAGAAAGAATGAACACCTCAATGGAAATTGCATGATAAAATAAAAATTTATTTCACTCCTCGAGATTTTAATGTCCAAGTATTTTATGGGGAATATAGTAATTAGAATTTTTTTATAATTTATTTCCCTATCATCAGACTAATTATTTTCCTTTATATGTGTTTGTGCCATATATCTTTCTTATCATTGATTATAATAAATCAAATTTAAACTCCACCCCCTTTTAAAATTATCAATCAATTTCCATCTTTAACTCTTGGCCAATTTGATATAATTTTGAATTCCAAAAATATAATTGGATCATGCTTGCAAACTGATCTGTTAATCTGGGCATGATTAGGTTATGATTAGGGTGTTGAGCCCTACCCCTTGGTGGGTGGGGAATCAAATATAAAAGGCATGGCAAGAAGAGTTTTGAGAAGCAGTCTTATGAGAAGAAGCTTTGATGTTGGAAAGAAGGCTCTAGGAGAAGAGAAGCGAACTGTTTGCCTGATCGCCTACAGCAGACCTTGTGGTTGCAACAGGAGCTAAGCCCAGAGATTTAATGCAGCCCTGGGAAGAGAGGAACCCAAGCAGCCTGAACCCTGGGCAAATGTCGGCAGCTGTCTTGCTCCAACACATAACAATGGACTTTGGTGAGGGAAGAAACTTATGCTTTATAGCCTGGTAACTGTGGACTTCTACCTAAAATAAATACCCTTTAAAAAGCCCAACAAATTTTTGGTATTTCACATTAGCACTCCTTTGGCTGACTAATACAGAATTTAGTACCAAGGAGTGGGGAAGTGCTTTGTGAATTACCAAAATGTTGGAACAGTTTTATAAATGGGTAAGGTGTATTTTTTGGAGGAATTGTGAAATGCTTGATAGAATAGGCTTAGATCACTTTGAAGATACTGTTGATAGTAATATGGATGCTAAAGAGACTTTCTATGATGACTTAGAAGTAAATGATGAAACTACTATTGGAAACTGGAGGAAAGGTGATACATGTTTTAAAGTTGCAGGGAACTTAAAAAGATTAACTCCTGGGGGTATATGGAAGACAGAATTTGAAAATGGCGAACCTGAGCATTTAGCTGAAGAGCTTTCCGAGTTAAACTTGGAGAATGTGACTTGGCTTCTCCTTGCAGCTTATAACAAAATACTAGATAAGCAAAATACACAAAGGACTGAACTTTTGGGCACAAAGAAAACAGAAACTGATTCCAGAACGTCCAAGTTTCTGGAAATCAAATTCCCAGATGAAAATGCCCTATGTGAAGACTTTACTGAACTTGGAACTCGTAACTCAAAATTGAAGATGCAGTTATCTAGGAAAGAATTGTGGGAAGTCTTACTGTCTGATGGCTTGGACCCCTGCTTCCTGCATGCTAAACCAACAAAGTTTTTGAGAGAGCTGTATGAACAAAACCACTGTCAGCTTGGACAAAAGAGAACATGGAAAGGAGTGATTGAAGGAGAATCAGCTTTAGGAAGAAAACCATGGAAACACAGATCTGGACTTAAGACATCTCCTTGGGCGAAGAGAGGAGCCCCACCCATGTGTACAGAGAGGGTGAGTTTGCCCCTGCAGTTGAAGAGGTTATATGTTTCTACCCGATTTTCTGAGAAAGTTTTGATGGCCCTTGGTACAGAGAGGGTGAGTTTTCCCCAGCAGTTGAAGAGAGTGGATGTCCCCACCCGATATTCTGGGAGACTTTTGCCACCCCAGGGTGCAGGGAGGGTCGAGCACATTCCTCAATGATTAGGGCGGTTAAGGTCAACACCCTAAAAGTCTGAGAGGGCTGCACCTGTCCTCCACGGATTAGAGAAGGCCAGGTGGTCAACCCATTGCTCTGAGAGGGTTGAACCTGTATGCCAAAGTTAGGGGGAATGTTGTCTTCACTGCACTGTACTAGGGGGGCTAAGACTTTAACCCAGGGATTGGGTAAGGAATGGCAATCACCCCAAAACTCTTGGATGGTGAGGTTTGGAGCTTGGTCGACACCCAGATGCTTGATGAGCGTGGAACCAAGAAAATGGCCATTGGGCAAGCCTGTGGAAAGTTTGGGTTCCCATGTGGCCTAAAGGAGAAGAAACTAACCTCTTAAGAATGACTCTCAGACTTTGAAATTGAATGGAGGATGCCCTGCAGGTTTACCGAACCATAGAGGATCCATGACTCATGTTTCACATCCCAATTTCTTTTTATGATATTGAAAATGTTTATCCTTTGTCTTTCCTTTTGTGTATTGGAAGCAGTTAAATTGTTTTGTAATTTTCAGAGGTCTATAGCAGATGGGACTTTGCTTCAAGATGAGCTGTATTTATTAAAATGATTATGATATGATTTTGTAGTTAAATTGTTACTGATTTAAGGATTTTTTGAATATTGTAATGTATGTTTGTAATTCAGAGGGTGGGGTGTAACTGCTGGCCAATTTGATATAATTATGAATTCCAAAAATATAATTGGATCATGCTTGTAAACTATCTGTTAATCTGGGCATGATTAGGTTATGATTAGGGTGTTGAACCCTACCCCTTGGTGGGTGGGGAATCAAATATAAAAGGCATGGCAAGAACAGTTTTGAGAAGCAGTCTTTTGAGAAGCAGCTTAGATGTTGGAAAGAAGGCTCCAGGAGAAGAGAAGCAAACTGTTTGCCTCATCGCCTACAGCTGACCTTGTGGCTGAAACAGGAGCTAAGCCCAGAGAGAAATGCAGCCCCAGGAAGAGAGGAAACCAAGAAGCCTGAACCCTGGGCAAATGTTGGCAGCTGTCTTGCTCCAACACGTGACAATGGACTTTGGTGAGGGAAGAAACTTTTGCTTTATGGCCTGGTAACTGTGGACTTCTACCCAAAATAAATACCCTTTATAAAGACCAACAAATTTTTGGTATTTCACATTAGCACCCTTTTGGCTGACTAATACACCATCGAATATCTGTTTCAGTAATAATTTCATAATATAGACCTTTTCAACAGCTTTATAAAAGCCATTCATTGTTCACTTTATTGCACATGATATAAGATGGGATCCAAAATCAATAAAAGTGATAGATAAATCACAAAATTTGTTCAAGGGCAGCCAGAAAAACACCTGTGAATGTCAGTGTAAACAAATGTATTGGGAGGTGAATAATTTCTTCTTTATTCTTCTTGTTTTTCTTTATTTATTATAATTATTATACATCTATTGAAAAGGCTTAATAATGATTGAAGAGATGAATGCACACCTCTGTGAATATAC
>JAQZBX010043817.1:0-21539 GCA_029593785.1 Cabassous unicinctus | reverse complement strand
TGTAGTGTGTTTGATGCACACTACCTCAAAAACAGGGACAAGAATCTTGAGAAGCAATTTTTTCTGGAAATGAGAGACCATTTAATGACTAGAGTCTCGTTTGTCCCTTAGGAATTATTATTTTATAAACGTTATCTAAGGGCACCATGCTTGGAAATATAATTTATTTTAAGACATGACGATTTTTATAAATAACTACAAACTAGTAAAGATTGTAAGAGCTAGGTCTTTTTGTGCCCAGCACACTAGATACTTTGTGGATGTTATTTTGAATCTCCACATCAAATCTTTAAGGAAGCATTGTTAATGTTCATTTCTGGAATGTACTTTTTGAGGAATAGAGAAATTAAGTAATTTGCTCAATTTTATACAGCTAAAAGTGGTGTTTAAATTTAAACCCAGGCCTGTTTTAACAACACAGCCTATGGTTGTTATGCTATACAGGAGCATATTTGAGGGAACAGAATTTGCACAATACAATCACTTGAATGATGTTTGTGCTGTTGTTCCCAAAGGATTCTGTAGGGCATAAATCGATTTATATAATTTACATGTCTTTCTCAAAACCTCTTAACCTGAAAATATGCCACTCTCAAACAAATGCATGGCAATAATACTAATGACATTATCTGCCATCTTCTTCAGGTTTTGAGTTTTATATTCATGTTGTTTGGCATTCCAGAAGAATTACCGGTTTTCAATTGCAGATGATATTTTTATCCCTTATTATTGTTTTTAATCCGTTAATGCTAATTACATCTTGGTTTTAAAAATGTGTTAAATAATCCCAATGGCGCTTTGTTCTCCTCTCTTCCCAGCTTACTTGTTTACTTGCCTATCTCTGGATCTGGGGATTAGTGTTTGCATAGCATCATTTCTGCGTGATTAAATGAGTCCATATACTGCTAATCAAAGGTGGCAATGTGCCCCACTTTAGTTGACCTATGATTACTTATGCTTTCTGTTGAATTTCCATTTTCTTATGTTTTTTATTTTATAAAAAGATATTTAACACTTTCCATGCACAATTTTTTCACAGTTTGGGCCTGATTAAAATGGAACTCTTCCTAGCTTGGAAAAAATTTCTTTCTATGCTGGAATGTTTTTGTTAAAATTGGACCCCAGCTGAATAGCACTTTTTATATTAGATGAATTTATAGGTGACAATAAAGACTTAGTGCAGCTATGTGAAGTGGGGAATGACACTAAGCAATTCATTGTTTTTCTATTGTTATTTCAATAGGTATAGTCAGGTTTTATCTGTTTTATTACAGATGTTTCTTTTTCTGTTAACTAGGTTTATATACATATAAAAACTAGTGATATTTTAAGATTCATTAAAAATAGCATAAACTTATCAATTGATTGTCATTAATGTTGGTTGAAATCCAACCTGTCAGGTAAGAAAATAGTTTATTTTATGAAGGCCAATAAAAGATAATTAATATGTGTACTAATATTAATGTATATTGAATTATTTTTAATGTAACCAATTTGAACATCCCATGAGATATCTGGATTTTCTAATATCCTCTTTAATTTTCCTAAGACAATGAAATAAATATACTACCAAATCTAATTCTCTTAGCAAAAAAGAACAGATAATTCATGAACCAGCATTTTGTCGATACTTCTGTAATAGAGAATAATCATTTGTTTGCTTTAATTACACTGTGTCTTGGTGATGCTTACAAATGTAGGAAGGTGTGGCCAAACTAGAGTATCAAATGGGAAATGCAAAAGTGAACTTTGAATGCACTATAACATCTGCCATTAATGAAACCTGACATCTTAATGAAAAATTATTTAGTTTGTTCAGGCAAGAATAAATGTCACTGGTTGATGACTCTGTCAGTCTGCCTATATAGTTCTTTCTTCCTGCAGCTATTAATAAAACTTATTACATTTTAAGAGTAGAATAATAAAATTATATAATTTTACATTTTCTAGAAAGGGGCCTTACGTATCATTTGGTCCACTTGTCTTATTTCAAGTACTCTAGAGGTGAAAGCTCTCCACTTGACTGGTTGGTGGCAAAGCAACTAAGTCTAGAACTCAAGTCTCCCACCTCTAAGCCTAGAATGTTTTTCACTACTCTTGCTGCCTCTAATTCATATGGTATATAAATCCACTTAACATTTTGTAATACACAAATTCAGTTTGTATTTCTAATGTTGAGGAGACTTAGCTCATTTTGCTTTTCATCAATATTTATAAAATATATAATGTGCTGACAACAACTACTGAGATGTTGTCAGGTGAGGGATATGATCTTATGGTGTTTGAGTGGAAAATATCAATATATTCATATGACCTTCCAACAGCCAAATAAAATGTGTTCTTTATTGAAAAGCAATATGTTTGGAAATGTTTCCAAATATTACACAAATATGTAGAGGATGTATAATGTAACACTAAAGAAACAAGATGCATTTTATTTTTATTAAGATCTATGCTTTTTACAAGGAGATGATGATAGACACGCCCATGCCAAGGAACAGAGAATGTCTGCAACTGCAAGCAAGATAATTCCATCTATCTGCCCCCTGGGATCTAATCCCTCTCTCAATTAGAAACAGAGTGGGCATCACCATCCCCAAATCCTCAAGATTGGGGAATGAACAATGGACTAAAGTAGACTTATTATTATTCTGTTATAGACTTAATACTCTATCAATGGAAGAACTTTTATCATTGATATAAAGGCAGTGGCTACCAGAGGTTCTGAGGGAAGGGAGAGGGAAGAATAGATGTAACATGGGGGTGTTTTCAGCATTGAAATTGTCCTGCATGACATCGCAATGACAGATACAGGCCATTCATTATAAATTTTGTCATAACCTATAAAATTGTGTGAGGCAGAGTGTAAACTATAAAGTAACCTATAGTCCATGGTTAGTACCAACGATTCAATGTGTTCATCAATTGTAACAAATGTACCACACTAATAATGAAAGATGTTGTTAATGGGAGAACGTATGGGAAAGGGAGGGAGTGGGGCATATGGGAATCCCCTATATTTTTCTATGTACCATTTATGTAATCTAAAGCTTCTTTAAAAATAAAAATAAATTTTAAAAAATCTATGCTTTTTGAACCTGAACAAAGTAAGACAATTTTCAAGGATTTTGGATTACTAAAAATATATTTATTTTCAATTATAAATAATATAATTTGAGCGTTAATATGATAAATTCTTGGATTTCCAAAAGGCTCTTCACTTTACTTGTAAATATTGTGCAGGTTGGCAATAAATTAACAAAATCACAGATAAACCATTTATTTGCTTACTTTCTTCATATATACAGTGCATATAGATTTTGTAATGCTGTCAAGAATGGTCTGTTCCTATTCTTATTTAACTGAATCATCATGTCCACTAACCAGATTTGCTTTACTTTTGGTTCTTCCTTATTGCACACACACACAAAAATGAGGGCCAAGGGTGCCCCACTCCACCTCAGACACACACTTTGTTTAATATTGCCGTAAATGCTAAATATAAGACTAACCTTAAATTAAAGTTTGAATGGTATAGCTCTGTGATTTCTGGTGAAGAAATATCCACAGAATCTTATTTATATAAATATATCATGGTATCAGACTGTTTTTAATGGTGATTAGTCCAAAGGAATAATTCTGTGTGCATTTTTCCTTGAGAAAAATTTCTGCATTAGGTTCCTTTAATCTTTTTACGGTCACTGTTATATAATCTGTTACAAAGTCAAATAGAAAGTATTTTGAGGAACATGAGATACTATCTCTCTGATTTTTATCAAGTTTTTAACAGTGAATTCAAAACACAATTTCGGGAAGCGGATGTGGCTCAGGTGACTGAGCTCCCGTCTACCACATGGGAGATCTGGGTTCGATTCCAGATGCCTCCTGGAGAAGAGGTGCAAGACAGCGGGTTGACACTATGGGCTGGTGTGGCAAGCTGCTGCAGCAAGATGATGCAGTGAGATGATGCAACCAAGAGATACAGCAAGGAAACACAGTGAGAGACATAGCAGAGCAGGGAGCTGAAGTGGCTCAGGCAATTGGGTATCTCCCTCCTGCATGGGAGGTCCCGGGTTTGGTTCCAGTGCCTCCCCGAAAGAGAATACCAGCACATAACAAACAGACACAACAAATGCAAACAACAAGGGGGTGGGGAGAAACAAATAAATAAAATAAATCTTAAAACAACAACAACAACACAATTTTGCTTTTCTGTATTTCCCTCTATTTTGTTCCTGTGTTTAAATGTTTGTTACCATGGCAACTAGGAGGAATTTATTACTTGATCCTTGCCAAATGTCAAACAGCACGATCTTCTATGTACAGTTCTTAGAACTCGCAGCAATTCAGCTCTAGTTCATTCGTCCTTGAACGCATTTGCCAGGGAACCACCATCTGACGGGCAGCGGAGGGAACAGAACTCTGGTGGGAATGTTGGAAGACTGTCTTATTAGTTAATTAATTAATTAATTAATTAATTTAAAGAAGCTTTAGATTACATAAATGTTACATTGAAAATGTAATGGATTCCCATATACCCCAACCCTTCCTCCTCCCACATTTTCTCCCATTAACAACACCGTTCATTAGTATGGTACATTTGTTACAACTGATGAACACGTATTGAAACATTGCCACTAACCATGAACTATAGTTTACATTATAGTTTACACTTTGCGCGCATGATTTCATAGGTTTTGACAAAATGTATAATGGCCTGTATCTGCCATTTCAATGTCATGCAGGGCAATTCCAATGACCCAAAAATGCCCCATTCTTCCCTCTCCCTCTCCCTTCCCTCAGAACCTCTGGTGGCCACTGTCTTTATATCAGTAATACAAGTTGGAAGACTCTTTTGCTAGTGCAGTGCCAGACCTGTTTAGCTTAGTGCCCTTTGGGCTTCAGTTTCCTGAGCTGTTAAATGAAGGAGTAGAACTGGATGACTTCCAAAGCCCCTTTTAATTCAAGTATTCTGATTGATGAAATCGTAGTGCTGCTCTAACTGATCTTGAGAGTGTCATATATACACCAATCTCTAGCACTCTTAGTTCCCTTTAACTGGAGAGTTAGAGAGGGAAACCTGGTTTTCTTTGGGAGTTTTGAGAAGAGAAAGTGATTTTTAAGTAGATCTGTATTGTGTTGCCCTTGAGTTAGCCCTATACTAACTCTAACAAGTGGTTGTCCAATTCTTTTTTTCAGATAGCCCAAGGGTCCTAGATCTCCTCCTGATGCCACCTTCAGTTCTTTGATCTGTTTCCTTAGCATCCACATGAGTCATTTTTAACATAAAATGATAAAGTAATTGACAAGGAATATTCACCAATAATGAAATCCTGTTCATCTAATTTAGCCCAACTAGGTTGTATGTTGACAAATTTTGGACTTCAGAAATATTTTCAATTAACACTCAGTAGTAATGTGATACAAAGAAGTAAAAGTAGACAAAGGACTTAAAGACATACTAAAATGCATATCTAAATAATGTAGTTTTGTTGGGGAATGCCTGAGAACATATTGCAAGTCACAGTCTGGTGTGACAGTCAAAGATGGAGTGGGTCATTTATTTTGAGCAAAGATTTCATAAAGAGCTTACTTGGAATATCAATAGGAAGGTCTTGAAATTTGATGCTGACTTACTCAAGACTGTTCAGTATCAATACTGTATTTTAGTTAAGTATGGTCAAAGCTGGGAAAAAAGCTATAATTAATAATAACTGTCAGATATTCGCTGTCACCAGCTGTAATCTGCTAAAATCCAAGATGTAGTGGCAGAGGGAACAGAGTTTTTATTTTAGATATTCTCCTTTTTTTCTAGTCTTATAAAGGATGTTGTTTTTAATGTTCCTTAAAAAATATCTTACAATTTTTAGGAGTTACATAATATATCCCCCATATCTATAAAGAAAATAATACATTGGATTTATTATTAGAGAGGCATAGGTGTAAATGTCACAGGATATGTACTTCCAAAATGGAAGTGCAGTTTCATTAATCAACATAACAATAATTGCTACTGTATTGTTTTCAATGGGCACCTGGCTAATAAAACTCCAATGAATAACAAGGTCAGATAATACATGGAGTTGGGGGAAAATAAAATAAGCTGGATATTTTTGAAAAGAAAAAATTCTTTTAAAAATATGAATTGGATATTAAGCACAAAAGTTTATGACTGCTCTAAAATTAGAACATTCACTAAAAAAAAAACTCAAAAGGCAAAGTGCTAACATCTGAACAGGAAAATGAACAAAATAGAAACCAGAGATTAACATTATGCAATCTCTTGAATAAAGTTATAAGAAAAAGTATTGGTTATTTTTGCTATGTTGTTAAAGCTTTAGATATTGGAATAGGGAAGAAGGAGGAATTTGGAAAGAAATATAATGAAACGCCCAAATTCTTGGAATTTGATTCAAACCAAAAGGAAATGATATCTGAAATTGAGCACAGATTTTAAAACAATGATTCTTCAGTTGTGAAACACTTTAGTCGCACCTCTTTTTTTAATGACCCAAAATTTAATTCTACAAGTCTTGGTTTACGAATTGAAAGAGTGATATGTTAAAATGATTTTAAAATTCATTAAATAGGTAAGTGTTTTTTGATATTTTAAAACCAATGGTTTTTTGTTTTTTTAGATTTCTTGAATCATTTCCAGAAGATTTGAGTTGTTTATCCATGGATAACACTTCATCTTAAACAACTTGTGTCATATTCTGTCTATTGTTTGGTGAGGAAACAACTATTTAAAACTGACTTACTATAACGATGCCAAACTGAAAACAACCAAAATATTCAATAATTAGAAGATTGTTAGGTAAATTATGATGCATCCATGAATATTATACAGCCATTTAAAATTATTTTCTTAGAGAAAATTTAATGACGTGAATAATGTGCACTACATATGTAATAAAAAAATTCAGGATGCAAAAGCAATGTATCCAACATGTTCTCAACTGTATTATCCAGATGCGTAGAAAAATGGAAAAGAAATACATATGTTAAAAACGATGCTTTCTGGATACTTAAAAGTTTTCTTCATATTTTAATTTCAAAGTTTTCTTACAGTGAATATTTATTACCTTTTATAATTTGAAGTCCCATTTTAAAAAGCTTACTGATTCTAAATGTTACTGCAAATTACAGAGGTGAAGATAATAATTATCAATAGCATATGATAAAAGGTAGCTTTTTCTGAAATGTGTGGGAAAGAAAGGAACAAAGAATAGAAGTATATCTAAGTTACCCTGAAACTGGGGTCAACAGCTTCAGTTTGCCTCTCAAGTGTATCAGTAACTGTCTTAGAAAATGGAGTAACATCAATCTGTTTCCCATCTGCTGTGGTATATGTTATGACATTTTCAGAAATACGTATGTTATACTTTTATCAATAATGCAAGTTATATCTGCCTAATATAGATCCCACTGACTATACAAATTACACTCTGAAATAAAAAAATTTTTCTTAGTTGAAAGAAAAAATAGCTTCAGTCTGGCAGATCCCTGTCAGCATGAAACTTGGCATAGTTCTCCATGTGCCTAAGGATAGCGATAGTAAGTACCTCGAGGAATTTTTAATTAACAAAATCAAAACTTTTAACTATAAATATTTTGTATCTATTTGAATGGAATAAACCTGGAAGAACTTTGTGGGATTATTCAGAAGATTTAACTGGTATAGAATATAATAAATAATTTAACTAATGTTATAGAGCATGGCATGAAAGTCTGTCCTGGACTTCTCTGGTAGTTAATCCTTTCTTCTACAGTTGAATGGAATTTATGGTCAGCCACAGGAGAAAGTGTGTAGTGGCTGTGAAAAGAAAATATAGTGACACTTTGTTCTTAGAATATTTCCAGGTAAATCCAGGTGTTAGTTTGTGTTTTGGATCTCCACACAAAAATTTAAGAAATAACTTCCTTGAACCTTTTCTTTTCAGTCAACAGTATGTCTCCCCTCTGGCTACACATCAGAATCATTTTAAAAGTTCATGGTCTTGGATTCTGTACCTGGAGAACCTGATTCAGTAGTTCTTTGGTAGGGGCAGGGTGACTGTATTTAAACAAAACAAAATAGAAAATCTCCTGAGGTCATTTTTGATGTATAGCCTAAATAGAGAATGACTGATCAGTACTTGCAAGTCATTGAGGATACAAAGAAATAAGATATCAGATGGGTCCTTACATTGTTTGCCCTCTGAAAGAGCAACTCAGCAGAGATTACCCTAATAGAAAGATGTTTTCCTGTCATGGACTTTAGTCGTGTTGATAGATTTTGCGTCTCTTGTCTCAGGTTCTATCATGCCAGGAACATAAGGTCAAAGGACAGGTTTATTGATTGATCCAATTATGACAATATAAATTGTCAAATATCTGAAATAGGCAGACAAGATGGCTGGATATCCTTTTAGTGGAGTGTTGGGTTTTGTCTAGGAGACCTTCCAGTGATTATCTGATTTAATAAGGATTTGCACTTTTGATTCTCTTTCTAGGCATTTTGTAACTTTATTGAGATGGAAGTTAATTTGTAGAAAACTGATTAGTGATGTAAATGATTCTTTTCCATGGAATTGCTAATAAATTTTGTCCAGTAGAAATGCAATTAGTTATGTCCTGTAATCCCATGCATTGCATTTTCTTACTGTATAGAATATTAAACAATTTTGCATATGTTAGTAAAAGCATTTCAGAATTTAGAATATATGGCTATCCTTATATAAGTCTATCTTCAGATTCTCTTTTGAAACAGTTTTAACATTTTACTAATCTCATGAATTAATTAGCTGAGTGAAATCTTTTTTTATGTTTAATTTTTATTTTTAAAGAAGCTTTAGATTACATAAATATTACATTAAAAATATAAGGGATTCCCATATGCCCCCTCCCCCTCCCACACTTTCCCATATCAATAACAACCTTTATTAGTGTGGTACATTTGCTAAAATTGATGAACATGTATTGAAGCATTGCTACTAACCATGGACTATAGTTTATATATTATAGTTTACATTCTATCCCGCACAATTTTGTAGATTATGACAAAATATGTAATGGCCTGTATCCCTCATTGCAATGTCATGCAAGACAATTCCAATGTCCTGAAAATGCCCCCATATTACACCTATTCTTCCCTCTCCCTCCCCCAGAACCTCTGGTGGCTTCTGCCTTTATATCAGTGATAAAAGTTCCTCCATTGCCGGAATAGCAATACGTCTATAATAGAATAAGTCTATTTTAGTCCATTGTTCATTCCCTGATCTTGAGGATTTTGGGATGGCGATGCCCACTCTGTTTCTAATTGAGAAGGAACCTAGGACCCATGGGGGAGATGGATGGAATTATCTTGCTTGCAGCTGCAGACACTCTGTTCCTTGGGGTGGGCGTTGTCCATCATCATCTCCATGTTAGTTGTCCTCGGTAAGTCCAATGAACTGGAAAGTAGGTGTTACAACTCTGCTGAGATTCAGGACTCAACTGGCACATGAACAGACCAAAGGTTTAAGTCTCTGGGACATACATTTAACAAGTATAGTTCTAATTATAGGTTCAAATAAAAGGGGCAGAAGAGCCGTGTGTAGGGAAACTATAAATGAGTCTAAGTCTGTTACACTGTGGAGCATAAATTCCAGAGTAAGGCCCACTGACAGGGCACCAAATTCCTGAGCTTGTCTGTCCTGCTTATAGTGTATGGATGTCTCTGGAGTCCTGTCTGTAGATCCCTCAGGAGTCCTGCTGTTTAAGGTCCTGTTTACTGTGGCAGTCATTGAGACCATGCTGAGACATGCATAAGTTTAACCTCTGGAATGACCTCCCGACTCACTTTGAAATCTCTTAGCCATAAAAACTCATTTGTATTTATCATTTCCCCCTTTTGGTCAAGGTCTTTTTCCAGTGCATTGCTAGTTGGTGCTTGGTAGTAATCCCTCAGTGCCAGGGAGGCTCATCCCCAGGAGTCATGTCCCATGCTGGGGGGAAGATAGTGCATATATGCTGAATTTGGCTTAGAGAGAGGCCACGTTTGAGCAACAAGGAGGCTTTCAAGTGGCAACTCTTAGGCAATATATAATACTAAACTAGGTTTCAATTTTACAAGAAACAGTTCATAAGCACAGTCATCAATATCAAGAACCTGGTATAACAGTCTGTCTTCCTTCACAAGGCACTGCCCTTGTACTTGGGAGATTCTTGTCATTCTATTAGAAAGTATAGCAGGACTCTCCAGAATGGGAATTCAATATTCTTTCCATTATTGTGTGGGTCTCCACTAAATGAAATCTTTGACATTCATCATCTTATATTTGCATGATAGTCATGATTTTACCTTTTTGAAAAGGATGCTTTAGCAACTATAAATCCCTGCATGGCCTAGATTTGTCTTTGGAATGGATTTCCCATCAGGGATCTTTCTATCTTTGCTGCCCTTACAAGTAATGGCTATTTTCTTACTCATCCCTATATACCACAGACCTGGAGATAGGATATATATTCTCCTAGCCTCTCACTACTTCTTTCAGACCAGTTATCTTTTTCTTTCCATCAAAAACCTAACCTTTTTTGAAGACAAAACCATTTGCTCCCTGTCCTTGCCTCAGTTACCTGTCAAAACTCTGTCTCCTATACATTCCTGGGGGATATAACTACTGGCTTGCTCTTCCCATATCTATTTCTGCTATCTTTCTTGGTGGCTTTATTCCCACTGAAACAGTGTCAAAAGCCCATTAGAATGAAGTTGTTAATGCTTCTACATTTGATCTTTGGGTAAATATGTTGAGAGGCATAGTTGCTGGAAAAAAGTGACTTGGGTATTACATTTTTTAGATAACTTGAAATTTGAGATGATACTCTATCACACCACTTTAAAAAGTTGCAAAATTGTCTACCCTGCATTTTTCTGAAAACTATTTTTTCAGATTTGTTGACAAAAACTTACTATTGGTTCTATCATAATATTTCTCATGTCCTTTGCTAAACTACAGTTATAAACTCCATTGCATTTGCTAGAGAAACTATCCTTGCTACCATGGCAACAGGGACAACATGTCCAAGTTACATGTATATATTATACTTATTTGTTTTACCTGTTGTATGGAGATGTGATTTTTTTCTTGAAACAGTTCTTGATTTCCAGACCAATAAGTTTTCCCATACAAAATGATCAGAGCATTATAAGACAGTCTCTAAATACTCTCCATACTTAGTCAAATAAGAAACTCCCTGATGTGACATTAGCACATAAAATTTGTAAGCATTTTCTGATTTTCTAATAGTCTTGTAGGTTTCTTTGGTTAAAAAACATAAAAAAGAAATTGATACGTATATATTTGGAATATATCAGAAATAGAAATATTTACCAGAGTAGAACCATTTGTAATAATCTGTTTATTGACTTTTAAAATACTGATTATAATGACATCTTTAAATAATGAAAATATAAAGAAGAAAACATTGGGTTTAAGATGAAATCAGTTCCTGTTTTTCTGAACTAGTGTTTCAAGTAACTATAATTGCCAGAGGAAGTGCCTTTCATTTTCCTAAACTGATGCAGTTAGAAAATGTTTTAAATATGAAAACAGTATAATTTATTGTTTTTAGCACTTATGAAATACAATGCAAATGGCCCTTTGAGACATTTTCATTGTCAACTATAAAATGTGAATTTTTCTTAAAAGATCTAAGATAGAACGTTTTAGTAATAATATTACTCCATTTTAAGTATGAAAAAAACCCAGTGTCACCTGCCCAATACCAGAACAATTTCACTTTGATATCATTCAGAACTCTAAAAATATAGGCCTTTAGCTCATCTCCATATCTCATCTGTCAATAGTCTTTCTAAGATGCAATAAAGAAATATGGTCTTTACTGTGAAGCAGACCTTGTTTCAAATAATAGCTTCTTCATAAACTAGTTAGTGACCTAGGGCAACATTATTTAGCCTCCTTGAGCCTATTTACTCCTCTGTTAAATGTAGCAAATGCTACCTATGTCATACAGCTACTGTGAAGATAAAAGGAGATAGAGTGTCTAAATTGCCCACTCAATGTCTGGCACACAGCAAGTACAGCAAATGGTGATTATTAATTTCTCAGATTGATCAAGACCGAAATTTATCTGCCTTAAGCTTCCCCAAAAGCAGAAGTTGTATTACCTTTTCCTCCATGCTTATTATTGAGTGCAGTCCATTTCCTATGACTTAACTCCTCCAAGAAAGATGGATTAATTCTAACACTGTAACTCCATATCCTTACGAGCAGTTTCCAGGCTAATTTAAGTGATAATTTCTAGCTGTCCTCTGAAGTTATCCAACCCCAACGAGGACATTTCATCTTGTACCAACTCATCTCTATAATGAACAATTTTTTTTTCCCACTGAGTTCAGGGTAGAATAATGCAGCCAGACAAATTAGGTTAATTTGTACTTTCCAGTCAAATTGTCCAATTAGGAGATGCAGCAGGGTCTCTGACTCATGAAATGCAGGCTCTTGGAGTATTGTCTTGTTGCTAATGGAATAATTAACCTTTTGCTTCCAGGTTTATACAATGGGTTTGGTGAATAGGATGTTGCAGAAGGGGTAAATGAATGGAGTATTTGGCAGAGAAAGGTCTCATCACAATGGGGGCTCACATTTTAAATAGTCATCTTCCTGCTCATTGAAAATGTCTAGGGATCCACCTGTGAATTCCAGGCAGGGGAGTTAGGTTATGAGAGGCAGAGAGGGAAGGCTGGATTGACTATAAATTGTGAAAAAAGAGGTGTATGAATAAGGTTCAAAGTGATAAAAGAGGGGACGGATGTGGCTCAAATGGTTGGGCGTCCGTCTCCCATATGGAGGGACCTGGGTTCAATCACTGGGACCTCCTGGTTAAAAAAAAAAAAAAAAAAAAAAAGTGGTAAAAGACAAGAGGCAAGAATGATGAGTGGAGCCACCAGACATTTACAAATGTAAAATGTCTTCTAAGGAGATACACGAAATTAGCCCATGATGGAGAAATAGCTCCTGGGATCTGGTCAGAGTGCACTTGGAATAGGACATAGAGGCCTCAAGACATCAGGGATGTGGATAAACAAGACATTTGATGATTTATAATAGGTCCTTTAGTCTTCTTCTCAATGATGATAAGAACCTTTAAACCCAGAATGGATTCTACATGTGCCCAGGGAAATAAGTGAGTGCAGAGAGAAAAGGAAAAATTTCTTGGGAAGTGGTTAAGCAGAGCAGTCATTCCCTGCTGGATTTTTCCATTAGGCAACAAAAAAGGGCCTTGAAAACCAGAATCTTGGTGGTTGGTAAAAGGGAGGCTAGTACTCTGCAAGTATGGTCTTTCCCTCAACCCGTTTTATTAGGGACTCAGAGCATAACTATGGGGATTCAAGAAACCATCCGATTTGCAGTAACTTAATGACACACTTGATTGTCATTTTACTCCCCAAAACCTTATAAAGACTCCTCCCCACTTGAAGTAACCACAGTTTGATCTTGCTGTCTTAATTAGATAATCATATGTCCATGATGATCTATTTCCGAAAACCATGTATCTTTCATTTTCTTAAGAGGGATTGTTTTCTACAGACAAAATTAATTTTTGTTCATATTTGGGGAATTGTCATGAAGCCAAACGAGGAGAGCCTATTGTGACTCTAAAAATATTGGGAATTGTTGTTCAATATGGTAATGTAAGTCCAGAAGATTCAGAATAATTCATATTGAACAAAACAACATAAAATATCATGGTGTCTCTGTGGCTTTGAACTAGTTATTTATCAATGAATGTTAATTTGTTGTTTAATAAGGGCAAGGGGCAACCTCTAACCTGATGAAGGTGGTAATGTTGATTTATTTGGCTAAAATGTTGAAAATCAAAAAAGGTAGCTTAATTCTCATGTCTGTAGCTATGGCTTTTTGCCTACAAATGATATATCATTTAGTGTTAGCCCAAAATTTGTTAATCAGATTTAATAGGATTATACAGAGCCAATGAAAAAGAAATCTTTTATCTTGAAAATATTTTCCAGATTACTACATATATTTTTACCCTTCAAAAATTTCTTTCAATGATCTAGTTTTCAAAGCAGTTAAATAATATATAGGATTAAAATTTTCCTAATGTAAAGCTAGAGGAATATGTGTTAATTAAAATCTGCAGTAAAAATTGCTCATATAATTTCCTTTCAAAAATCAAAAATCAAGGGAGTCAACTTGATGTTATCTTTAATAGTCTTCTATTTCTTTCCATATTTTAGAAAATGTAAAAGTTAGTAAATCGATCAATCAACAGTCATTTCCCCCTTCCTTTTTGCCTCCTTCAGCACACTTATTTCTGCCTTGTTTATGATTTTGGTTATAATTTTCATGATAGAGTGAAAATAAGAATGGATCAGAAGTTAAGGGATATGATTCATGAAAAATTAATTGTAAAAATGATGTTTTGGATATAGTCAGGGGCATTTGAATATAGAATGAGAATTAAATGCTATTAAGAAATTATTAATCTTGTTAGATGTGACAACAGTTCTTGGTTATAAGCAAATGTCCATATTTTTAAAGATGCTTACTAAATGGTCTAGTGATCAAATGTCAGGATACCTGGAATTCAACAAAGGATTAAAAACAGATGAAGCAAATGTTAGTAATTGTTACATTGAGATGATAGGACTATAGGTGTTCATTTTGCTTACATCCCTCTGCTTTTATGTATAACAAAATTTTTCATCATAAAAAGTTAAAGAAAAACAAAATCAGAAAGATATAATTTGGCTTCATATCCACCAGTCTGTGACTTTGGATATGTCAATTAACCCTTTTAATTCTCAGCTTTTCCAACTTTAAAACTGAAGGGAAAATCCTAACTTTGAGGATCAAACAAAATAATTTATAAGAAGGAATTCTGAAAAGAAAGTGATTTCCTAATATAAGGTACAATATTATTATTTATGTAAATGTAATCACCTAAACCTAAACTTTGGCCTATCCTGTGCAAATAATTTTTAAAGAAGGAAATTGAGAAATATAATCAAGCAAATGGATATTGACTAAGAAGATGACCATCTGGAAACTGTGTCATATGAGAATGGCCAAAGACGCTGGAGAGATTAATTTAGCCTGAGGAGAAAAGATTTGTGAAAGGGGTGGGGAAGTTAGGCTTGCTAGTTGTTTTTAAATATTTGAAGAGTTGTGGAAATAGGATCAGTGTATTTCTGGAAGGCAGAACTGTGACCGATTTATGGGAAAATAAGGTGGAAAGTTTGGGTTCAGAAATTGGAAAAACCTCTTAACAGTGAGAATTTTCTCCACATAGATTTATGTGTCTTGTAAAGTAAGGCTGTTTCTGTGATTGAAGTTTTCAGGAGGAGCTAGTGATGAACTGGAGAGCTGTTGAGGTGTTTCTGTCTTTGAGAGGGAGGTTGGGTCCTGTTGAGCCCTGAGAAACCTTCCAGCTGTCTGTGGTTTTGTTGATCCCAGTTGCTTCATATCTTTCTCTTTTTTATTTCTCCAGGACATTGCTTTTTCTCTCAACATTCTTTTCATCTCCCTCTGGTCCTCTAATTCCCTCTTATTTGAAATTTTACTTAACTTCCCCATTTTTTTCAACATTTAAGTCAATTTGATGGCATTTATTATACCCTATCACTACATTTCCTCCTTCTGCCATTAAAAGTTACTATTAATCCACTTCTGTTGATTTCTTTCCACTTTGTCAGACACCTAGTTGTAGCACAGGAAAATGATTTAAAGTTATTTTATGCTAAATATCTATTGAGCACTTTCCGCTTGGTAGGCTATATTTTGGGTACTGGAGATACAGCACTGAAGAAAATAAGCAAAAGATCCTTCTCTCATAGACCTATAATACTAGTAGAAGAAGGCATAAAACAAATAAACAAATAATAGAGAAAAATATATGAGGGTAAGGGTAATAAGGAGTGCCAAGGAGGAGATGTAGCTATTTTATCTAGGCTGGATAGGGAAGGTCTTTCTGATCTGATGACATTTCAACAGTGATTTGTAGAAAGTGAAAGAACAAACTGTGGATATTGGAGGGAAAGCATCCCATATATGGGAAACAGTGAAGGCAAGGTCTTTGAGTGGGAGCATGTTTGACACATTCCAGGAATACCAAGGGGCAAAATTGGCTGGAGTGAGGCAAGCAAGGGGGAGAGTATAAAATCGATGTCAGAGAAGTGTGTGTGTGTTGTTGTGTGTGTGTGTGTAGATGGGGTGTCGTTGGAGTGCTAGATCACTGAGTGCCTTGTAGGCTATTGTAAGGTCTTTGGTGAGGTGGGGAGCCATTCTGAGCTTAGAAGTGACATGATCCAAATTGCATTTTAAATATAATTCCTTTCAGAATTTACGGATTTTGAAAGTGAAAGTTAAAAATATCTTAAGAGTAAAGCTGTGAAGGCAGACATGATATCATCTTCAGTTCATTTGCATAAATATTTTCTGAGCACCTACTATGGGACAGGCGTTGGGTTTGGTCTGGGATATCTAACCCAAGGCTCATCCCCTTGAGACCATCAGGTTCCTCTCTTGTCTTCTCAATTTTGCGGTTTTTGAAGCACACAGTAAGTATAACAACAATAACTACAAACATCCTCTGAGAGTCTTCCTCAGTTGATATTGTGAAGAATATAGTAGCACAAAACATAATCCTTGCCTCAAGGACTTACAGTCATTCATAGCAGGAGGCAAGGAGAGACAACTAGAAGTTAAAATTAAAGAACCATAAATAATAGCAGTGATGTAACTATAGAAAGTTCGTGTATCCTGGGACAGGTTAGTCTCAGAAAGACAATTGCTAATTTCGTCTGTCACTAGTTCAAAATGGCACTTTGTCAGTGACTGCTATCACCATCTATCAGACATGGGCAGCATCAGCTTGCTTTTCTTTTGGAGCATTGCTTTGTCTGACTCTGAAATTGTCTTAACTGAAAGTTTGTAAATGGAGGAGCTTCTGTATTGTGCAGGCATTGAGTAAAGAACTTGTGTGGTTTAAAAAGTAGGAAAGATAAAAGTAAGAATTAACATTTATTAAGCACTTACTCTAAGTTAGGTGTCATTCTCAGCATTTTCCATGTATTAGCTCATTTAAATCTTGCAACACAATGCAGTACCATTAGAGTCCCCATTTTACTAACAAAATAGTCAAGGCTGTGAGGAGTGAACACCTTTCCCAAGGTCCTTTAATTTGTAAGTGGGAGAGCTGGAATTCAAACCAAAACAGTCTGCACTCTACAGAGATCATGTTTAGACCACTATACTGTACTAATAGTTTATTTAACCATACAACAAAGACTTTCTTTTTGCCCAGCCAATAGATCTGAATTTGGTTTTGAAGGGTTTACAAGTATTTCAGGATGGGTAAAATAGTGATAGATGATGAAAACTTGCCTTCCATTACTTACCTCTTGATGGCAGGGCTAATTGTGGAGCAGCTAGGGAAAGTAAACAAGATTTGTGAATATAGACTTTTCTCTGTATAACCACCAAACTCTTCCAGTTTGGGCATTGTTAGACCTGATTTCTTTGTGTGTAACTGGTAGTTATTACTCTATCATGCTCTGAAGAAATACCTGTTCTTTAGTTCTAGCATATGCTAAATATTCTATTGACTATGATGTTTTCAGTGGTACAGGAACTTCTCAAACAGCTTATGTAATAATGCGGTTTATAGAAAGGTGGCAGTCTTTGGGAAAAGATTGGCATTAACAGTTAATAGCCATGTGGCCTTGGGCAAGTTCTTTCATCTCTTTGTAACATAGTTCCTCAGCTGCAAATGAGGATAACAATAGTATCTACTTTGTGAAGTGTTACGAGATTTAAATCAATTGCTTGTAAAGCGTTTGGTTCCTGATACATAGAAAACACGAAGTTTTAAAAATAAATTAAAAAATATTTACTATTTCGTTTATCCTAATATCTTGTATTTTCTCCCAGCGGAAATGTGTTGTCAGAATCATACAGCTAAATGTGTCCAAAGTAGCCCTTTAACAAACCTTAAATCATTTGATCTTTAAAAACCCTTTTAGGTGGGCAAGAATATATTGTTCTTTGTGGATTTTTTTTTTTTTTTAAGTAAGAAACCAAAGCTAATGGTGATTAGAAGAGTTGTCCCTGGTCTTTCATCTAAAGGTGAGCTAAAGTCTGTAGACTCCTGCTCCAGAGTCCTTTTCCATCATTCTATACTATTTCTTTTCAGGAGTTCTATTTGTTCTTGGTGAGGAGTCAATCCATCACCATGTGTCTGGTGCTCTGATCATGCCTTACCTTGCCTGTCATGAAGCTGGTGTGTTTCACCAAACTCAGACTCTTCTCTTATTTCTCTTATTTCTCTACATTTTATGTTTCCCCCAAAATAGTTTAAGCTGTGTTTTGGTCAGTTAAAAAATCAAGTTAAAAAACAAAACTAAAGCAAACAAAAGAGCACAAGCCCATGGAAAGTTACCTTTTCTTCTTACCAAGGAGACACTGCCACCTAGTGGATTTCTTCTACATAGCAGAGGTAATCGTGAAGATACAGGTGATGCAATAAATGGAGAACAAAGAAAAGGGAGATGTAAAACATAGGATCTGTTTACCAACTCAGACTTTCAAGTATACTTTAACAGCTTATCAGTGGATTATTACATTGGAACGTAAGTTCCATGAAGGCAGGGATTTTCCTGTTCTGTTCCTTGCTGTATTGCTAGCACCTAAAACAGTACCTACCACATAGTAGGAACTTAGTATTTATTGAGTGAATTGGTTGTTAAAGTTGACTTCTTATTTTTAAAATTAAAATTATTATGCACATTTTTTCCTTTTCCTGGAGAATTGCCTGTAGCTCTTATATGAAAAGAGGTTTGTCCATTTTATTTGCAGTTTATAGTTTTACATATTCCCATTGTAAAGTTAGTTTGCTAATATTTTGTGGAAATTTAAACAATTTTTTAAACTAAAATAAGTTTCATGGGAATATTTTAATGGATATTTTGTTAAATTTGCTTGTCACTCTTAGAGATAGGAAAGCCGGTAGGCATATGAATGAAAGTCAACTTCTGAAGAGACTACAAATTGAAAAAAGAAAATAAAATAGCAGGAAGCAATCTATTTTTTTATTTAAATTTTATTTTCAAATTGGGAATTCAGCACTGTCACTGAGCCACGGCTGAGTACTCAGCAGCCTCCCTCTCCAGCTCACTCGCTTCCCTGTGCTCCACACCCTGCACTCCCTCTCCTGCAGCTGCTATCAGCAGGCAGTTTTCACTGAGGAAAAGAGCCATCCAGAAACCACTCTTTCCACCCCTTTGCTGATGCAAGTAAGGGTGATGACCTGCTTCCTGCTGGGAATGAGGTTATGTTCATATAAGAATTCACCAGAGAAACGGCAGGAAGACCTTCAGCACTGTCCAAGGGATCGCTGATGACTACGATGAAAAGAAACTCGTGAAGGCCTTTAAGAAGAAATTTGCCAGCAGTGGTACTGTAACTGAGCATCCAGAGTATGGAGAAGTGATTCAGCTATAGGGTGACCAGTGCAAGAACATATACCAGTTCCTCGTAGAGACTGGAGTGACTAAGGACGACCAGCTGAAGGTTCAAGGGTTTTAAGTGTTTGTGGCTCACTGAAGCTTACTTGAGGATTTCCTTCAATGAGTAGAAAATTTCCCTTCTGTCCCTTGTCACAAATTTAAAAGCCTCACAGCTTGTATAATGTAACCATTTGGGGTCTGCTTTTAACTTGGACCAGTGTAACTCCTTCATGCAGTAAACTGAAAGGGCCATGCTGTCTAGTCTTGAAGTTCCTCATTTAAACAGAGTTCAAGCGGTAGACACCTGGCAGTGTCCAGCCTGAAACAAAGCAATAATGTGATGGTTCAGCCACGCCCAGGCCGGAAGCTCCTTGGCCCTCCCTCTGCAGAGTTCCCTGATCTGAGAGAATGTCATCACCTAAGCAGCCTTGGGTGGCGCTGAGAAAAGATGGGGTGAGGCAGCCACAGAAGCGGCACCACTAGAAGAGAGCCTTCTGGTAGCAATAGAAAGACCCCCTGGTGTCTCCAAGCTGACAGGGTGGGCAGAGCTTAGGGAGGCCACCTTCCCTCTAGTGAGGCAATGCCACCAAGGTCTTTGTTCTTTTTGACCTAGCTAAGGTTGTCCAAATGAAGAGCCACCAGAATGTGAGACCAACCTTCTAACAGGAGGGATAGAAGGGAGCAAATTTGACAGGAGACAGATTTCAGACTGATGTATTGATCATGTAGCTAAGCTAAAGAGCTTGTATTTTATTAGCAGCAGCTGCCCAATGCTATATGAAGTATCAGAACTGGTTTTTGGATTTTTCTCCCCTTCAGTTTTAATGTTATGTAATGTACTTAAACTCTTATATTTAAATAAAACATGTATTCAGAAAAAAATTGGGAATTCATTAAAATGACTCAAAATTCAAAAAGTACAAAAAAAACCATACTGTTATATGGCTCCTTCCCTATCTCTGTCCTCCAGCTACTCAATTTCCTTACCTGGAAGCCACCATACTTTCCCATGAGTTCTTCCTAGGATGTCTTAGATATATGCAAGTGTATATTTCTTTATTAGTATAAAGAAAAATTATACAAATTTTGCCTGTAATTATAAAGAACAAAATTTGTTGGAAAAGTTTATGTTATCTGAACTATCATGTGTTTTAAATTATTAACAAAATTAATTACTATCAAATGAAAAAAATCTTTTTTTATTTCCCTGATTTTGTTTAAATGGCAATTCTTATTTTGGTTTTATCAGTTTTTAAAGTTGCTTTTGTAATAAATTTTTTATTTATATGCCATTTATTCATACAAATTCTCAGCGTTTTGGCTGACAAACAATTTTGCCAGGTTGTAGACTTCCACCAAGTGGTCTAATGTTCACAGTCCCTCAGATATTTACTGTAACCATATCAGCAGGCAAGAGAAACATAGTTACAGGCATTTTACCTTCTTATCAAAGGTTTATTTGCCTGTTACCCAGGCCAAATTTTGCCTAATTCCTTTATTTTCTTCTTAAGAAAATAGTAGAGAGAAGCAAGATATTTATTAATTTGATAAGTCATTTTTTAATACCCTTATGAAGATAAAACTATGCTAGGGACTATACAAATCACCTAATTATTTAAAGCATTTGTGGGACTTATTCTACCTAGACACACAAAAATAAAAGGAGCTTAGTGACATTTAAAAATTTGCCCCTATCTGAACACACATAGGGAAGGTCTAATTAGTTTTAAAAAATCTAACTGATACCAAATCACTTTCAGTATTTAGCTATAATGGAAAATGACAGCATTAGCATTTTAAAGACTCACCAAATGCCTGAGGCATTGTATATAAAATTAGAATACCCACTAATATTATGCGCTGGAGTTTGCACTGTCTGACATATACTCTGTTGAATAACTGTTGCTAGACTTCAATTAACCTAAAAGCCTCTTAAGCATAACCACAATGTCAGCTCAGTATTTACATTTCAAATAAAGGAACACAAAATGAAGGAGCCTATGCAAATCTTTGAACTTTTTTTGGC